>JABCKU010000095.1:7498-48415 GCA_018221655.1 Myochromella boudieri | reverse complement strand
AAACAGAGCACATGGGTACTTCCGCTCCTCTTACCACTCAAGCTCTAGCGTTACCTCGACGTTGGTATTTATGTGATGAGTGCATAGTCTTCGACCATTCTCAAAACTCCAGAAAGGCAGGTGGGATGGGTGTACTCGCATCCATTGGTCTGAGTATACGTCTTTGGTTGGGTGACAGATGACGACAGCGAACGGTAAAATAGCATAGACGAACTGCAAGTACGAAACGAAGACCAATCAAAAACATAGCTCAGAATGGCGACGACCTTGCCTCTGCACACAGTCTATTTACAGAGCCCGAGGATTCCTCTGTCAGACCAGGTTCGTAAATGAAGATTGAATGATCCCAAGCACCGGAAACCGAAGCTGATAATGGTACTCCCAGGGAATCTTTTGGTTTAACGCGTTCGATATCGGTGACGTCCTGGTTTGGGGTCTCCGTGGCACCAAAGGTTTCAGCCACTGAATTTTTGGAAATCATAACAAGAAATACTGTGATGGAGAATATTGACTGGGGTCGAATTAGATGATGGGGGTTGCATGTTTAGTATATGATGTCACTAACCATTGAGGCATAGAAGCAGCGAGAGAATGTTAAAAAGGCAGTGGTCAAAAGTTGATTATCCAGGTTGACTGGGATAATCGACAGAACCATAGTGATACACTGTAATGTATAAGGACTGGGGGACTGGGTTATGAGAGAGGAAGTGCTACAAACCTGAATCGTGAGGAGCATGAAGCCAGACACCACAAAGACAAGCAAGATTTGGCGTCCAGAAGCCACAGGACTCCTTTGGCCTTGCTTTTTGTGTGACCAGTATTGTAGTCTAGGGAGTTCTCAATAAGATGAGAACGACCGAAAGACTTAATGGCGCAACATACCTGAGACTGTACAAGATTAGTATAGTGGCAACTAGATTTGTTGCTGATGATGAAGCTGATGCGGCACAGTCAAGAACGTTCAAGATCGTTAACGCTCCAGTTGTCTCAGTTCTAATCTTTTCGGCAGGGTTACTTTGAAATATTAACGATATTATCGACATTCCTGTAAGCTCTGCATGAGAAGGGGTGTACCTACTTTGAAAGAATAATGGTATACCTATGGTACCCGCAAGGAGAAAACACGGCATAAGCCTTATCCACCTCTGATTAGGATACACGACCCAAGCTGGCCAGACAACTATGCAGTCGTTAATGATTAACTAAACTCTTGTCAGACTGGATATACCATGGGCTAGAAATGTGACTAATACCTGTATCTGCGCTGCCCATTCTAACAGAATTTGGACATCTACTGTTGCATGGTTTATCGTTTGTGCTGAATCCCGGCCAATCAGGGCTCCTTTGATTTGCCGTCCACACGCTATCACAACGGCAACCATAGTGATGAAATGGAGGGTGAACGTTGCCAATATTGATATCAACATTACTTTCCTCACAAGCGTACCGAGTCCGCGCCACCTATTGTAAATGTCAATGGATATCAATGGATATTCTGTGTATGATTTACAGAATGATAAATATCCCGACTGTGAAGAGCCCTGTAACTACTCCTGTGAAGACATGTGAGACAGGTCATACCGATTACGCTGACTTTCCATACCAAAAGACAAACTGATCGTCGCCAGCTGTGGGAGGTTGACATTCAGTGCCTCGCCGACATGTTGGAACCAGACGCGTTCATACGGCGTCATTGGTTATTTAATGTAAGTGAGAGGTCCCTGAGTCGGGGAGCGCAACTTTATAAGGCTTTACGTCGTGGGAATGGCGTCAAACTCAAATGGTGAGCACGCGGAGCCAATGTTTTGTCTAAAAACAAGAGAACCCGTGTCGAACCCGTGTCGCACCCATATTTGACTGGTTATATCAGGCCAATAAAGTACTCAGTCTCAATTCTTCTTCGTCTCTGTACGCCGCCACAACACCGAAAACGACTAGAAATCCTTTCATGAGCGGTAGATACGCACTAGAGCGGTGACCGTTCCCTTTATGAGAGACCAGTATATCGAGTGGGTTGTCCTCATCGTAACGGCTGGCCACAAGTCTAGCATGACCCCTTGAAACCTAAGGTGGAGCGTCTAAGAAACACTGGTAATTGCATGCGGTTCCATTTGCACATTCATCTAATTACGGGGGACTGGGGTGAGAAATTATCAGTAACCGATGGCTCTGAGAACAACACTGACTTGCTACAGTTGCAACCAGTACTCAAATCAGTCCGTTTTGTTTTCCAATATCTAAGCGAAAACACAGTATCCGAACATTTAGCTAAGAACAAGGAACGTCGCCCTTACGGTGCCGCATGCTACGTCAGCCATATATCTTAAATTATCGATTCAGTCAGGAGAGTAGACGAGGAAGGAGAAAAACGCACCTGCTTGTGAGATGATGAGTATGTTGATCTCAAGCATCTGAGAGTGGATGGCGGAGGTGATGACGATGATATCTAAGTCGACGGGGACGAACGTGCGCCGAAAAGAAGCTGTAGGCCACTAAAGTGGAGTAGCTGGCGGTAATGAGAACGAGGAGAGGACCTCAAGTCCGGAGTTGAATTTAAACATCACCACCGGTGGGCGGATCCGGTCTTCATTTTGGCAGACACATGTGTGTTACCGGACTAAAGATTTCTGGATCATCCAAGGAGAGTGAGAGAGTGATATGGTTGAGTTAAGAAGCTCACTGCCACTCGATTAGACGTCCGAGTTCTGCGTCGTAAGATGTTATGATCGAGGAAGGAGCAATAATCTCTCAGAGCGCTTATGTAATGATCGGCATAACTTCGGTTATTTCTTTGTTCACTTTCATAACCAAGTTCATCCCACACGAACAACTTCCTACTCGTCGATCTAGC
This sequence comes from Myochromella boudieri, assembly GCA_018221655.1. Taxonomy (NCBI): domain Eukaryota; kingdom Fungi; phylum Basidiomycota; class Agaricomycetes; order Agaricales; family Lyophyllaceae; genus Myochromella; species Myochromella boudieri. The sequence goes on along the minus strand of JABCKU010000095.1, from coordinate 45,564 downwards.
CGCTTTGAACGCCACAGGTGATATAAGTGTAGGCTAATAGAACGCCTATCGAGTTCTCTCATCCAGAGCATGGCTAGGACTTCTACCTTGGTGGTTCCCTCCTATCCTTGCCAAGTTGCCCCCAGATTCGGTTTCGTCGTTCGTGTGCTTCGCAGTATCCAGAGTTGGTAATCTGGGATTGTAACCCGTACTGCCTTCACTTCCTGTCCTGTGATTTATAGCTATCCGTATCACCACCCATCCCGGTATCTGCATGCCGCTCTTTCAACGACCTCACCGCAAACGGAGCACATGGATACTTCCACACCCCTTACCACTCTATCTCTGGCGTTGCTTAGACTTTAATACCGAGGTGTCGAGCGCAAAGTCATCGAACATTCCCAAAACTCTGGAAAGGCAGACGTGGGACGACTGCGAACAATGAAACAACATGGACGACTGGCAATGCTGTACGATAAGATGAGCTTCGAGCGCTTTCTTGTTGGGTGGTTTCAATATAATGCCTGGCGATCCCGCTTCCAGCGCCCCCAAACACTCACAAGGCCTTTACACTGCACTGCGTGGGGATTAGATCACTGCTTGGCGGTCGCGGTGGTGAATGGTAATGCGTCACGCATCATCATCTTGCAGATTGGCACCTCGAAGACGTTCGCGGAAAATACGAGTCCGTGTCTGAAGCGGCGCCGAACGAGATGCTTGCCGGCGGTTTTTGGGATGAATGCTGAGTGGGTACATGTTCATTAATCATGCGTTATCAGATGACTACTGCTAGACGGCATACAACCCTGACAACGCTTACCCACCTTCTTACCTCTTCTTCTCACTCGCCCACAGCGTTTGGGATGCCTTGAATTTATATGGGTGGCTTATGATTACGGGCTATAGAGAGAACTTTATAACAATTGTTACATTTTGTCTGGCATCAATTTACAACAGAAATTATAATGGATACGAATGTATATTACATACGATTTGAGATAAGTAATCGGAGAAGGTATCAATGGGTGGATTGTAAGTACGAAGGCCGATTGAAAACATGGCTCAGAATTGCGCAGACCGTGCCTCTGCAAATGGCCTACCTACAGAGCCCGAGGATTCCTCAGTCAGGCCAGGTTCGTAGATGAAGATTGAATGAGCCCAAGCACTGGCAACTGAATGTGATAATGGTGCTCCCAGAGAGTCTTTTGGTTTGACGCGTTCGATATCGATGACGTCCCGGTTTGGAGGATGCGTGGCACTAAACGATTCAGCCACTGAATTGTTGGACATCACAGCGAGAAATACTATGAGAGAGAATATTGACTAAGATCGAATTAGATGGCTGAAATTACTTGTTTGGTGTACGATTTGACTAACCATGGTGGTGTAAATGCAACGATTGAACACTCTAAATGCACCAATCACAGCAAGATTATTTATATTCTCTGGCACAGTCAGCACAACCATGGTTATACACTGCAATGGTTTATGTTTAAACACTCAGTTGTATAAGAGAATATATTACAAACCTGAGCCGTAAAGAGTATGATGCCAGACACCACGAGGAGAAGCAAGATTCGCTGTCCAGGGGTCATGGGACTTCTTTGGCCTTGCTTTTTGCGTGACGAGCATTGTAGTCTGGGAAAGTTCTCAATAAGATGAAGGACGGTAGAAAACTATGATAGTATCCTGTACCTGAGACTATACAGGATTAGAAGGGTGGCAATCAGATTTGTGGCCAATGATAACGACGATGTAGCACAGCTCAGATTGTCCACATTTGTTGATGCTTCAGTTGCGTTGTTTTCAAGGAACTTGGTGGAGTTGCTTTCCAATATTAATAGTGTTACTGAAGTTCCTGCATGGTCTACTTGAGAAGAAAAGCATGTACCTCAAAAAAACAATGACATACCTATGGTACCCGCAAGGAGAAAACACAGTACAAGCTTTATCCACCTCTGTTTAGGAAACAAGACCAAAGCTGGCCAGACCATTATACAGTCATTGATGATTAGCTAACCTCCCGTCAGACTTGATATACCGCAGGTCAAAAGAGCGACTGATACCTGTAGCTGTTGTGTCCACTCTCCCGGAATATCCAAGTCTGCTACTCTATTATTTAGGTCCCGTGCCGAATCCTGGCGAATGAGTGCTCCTTCAATTTGTTGTGAGCCCGATATCACTAAAATAACCATGGTAATGAAGTGGAGCGCGAAAACTGCCAATATCGCTGCCAACATTGCTTTCCTTGCCAAGGTACCGGGTCCGTGCCTCCTATTACAATTGTGAACAGAAATCAAGGGGTACCCCATGTATTACTTACAAAATGATAAAAATTCCAACTGTGAAGAGCCCTGCTGCAATTCCTGAAAAATGTGTCAGATATGCCTTTTCATCTATGTTCAAGTACCATACCAAAAGACAGGTTTGTTATTACTTGCAATGGGAGGTTGGCATTCAGTACTTGGCCAACATGTTGGAACCAGGCGCGTTCATCGGGTGTCATTGGTTATTTGATGTAAGTGTGAGGTCTCTGAGTCAGGGGGTGCGAGTTTATAGGGGTTTACGTGGTGAGAATGGCGTTGATCTTAAATAGTGAGCACAGGGAGCCCATGATTTGGCTAAGAATAGGGGAACCCGTGTCGAATCCGTGTCGTACCCGTGTTTGACTGGTTACATCAGGCCAATAAAATACTCAGTCTCAGTTTGTCTTCGTCTCTGCTGAAAAACAGGGCACACCACTGAAGTGAGGTGGCTGGTGGGGACGGGAACGAGGAGAGGACCTCAAGTCCGAAATTAAATTTAAACATCATCACTGATCTCGTTTTTCATCTCGCCGAACATGGGTGTGTTACCGGACTAGAAATTGTGCTGGATCATCTGGAGGGGAAAGATAGCGTCACATGGTTGAGCTAAGAAGCTCACTTCCACTCGGTTACCATTAGACATCCGAGTTCAGCGCCGTAAGATATTGTGATCGAGGAAGAAGTAATCGTTTTTCTCAGAGCGCTTATGTAATGATTAGCATAACTTCGGTCAATTTTCCAAGGTCATTTCTTTGTTCAGTGTTCACTTCATAACCAAGTTCATCTCATTCCACACAAACGACTTCTTCTTACTTGTCAATCTAGCCGCTTTGAACGTCACAGGTGAAGGAAGGATATATTAATAGAATTGCTGTGAACTCCTCTCAGATATCCAGAGTACGGGTTAGGACTCCTACATTAGTGCTTCCGGACCCCATCCTTGCTTGATCCTTGTCAAGTTGCCGCCAGATTCAAATTCATCGTTCGCGTGTATCTCAGTATCCAAAGTTGGTTATCTGGCAGGGCAGCCCGTACCGTCTCCATTTCTAGTCCTGTGATCCATGGCTATCCGTGTCACCCACCCCTGTATCTGTATGCCACTCTTTCAACGACCCCACCACAAACGGAGCATATGGGTACTTCTGCACCTCTTACCACTCAGCCTCTGGCGTTACTTTGGTGTTAATACTTAGGTGTCGAGCGCATAGTCATCGAACATTCCCAAAACTCCGGAAAGGCCGACGTGGGACAAGGAGGGAGGAAAAATTGGTACAGTGGATGAGCACAAGGAGTGCCGGTTGAAGGCTGGATAGAAGGCTGGTATCCCATTGAAAGCTTCATCATGTACGCCCACTGCTAAAAATCCATCTCATTAAATCCTTCATATTCTAACTGGCCGAAGATCCTTCGTAGGTACGATGTGTGGTCGACGACGGTTCAATGATAACTGAGTCAGCGGATGCGAGATGGGTATAATCACATCCATTGGTTTGGGTATCCGTTTTTAGTTGGATAGCAAATGACGACAGTGAACGGTAAAACAACATGGACGACTTGCAATATTGTAAGGCGAGATGATCTTGAGTGCTTTCTCGTTAGGCAGTTTCAACACAATTCCCAGTGATTCCGCTTCCAGCGTCCCACGAAACTCACAAGGTCTTTACACTGTACTGCGTGGGGATTAGAGCACTGTTTGGCCTTCGCAGTGGCGAATGGTAATGCGTCACGCGTCATCGTCCCGCAGATTGGTGCCCCGAAGATGTTCACGGAAAATCAGAGTCCATGTCCGAAGCGGCATTGAACGAGGATATGTCGCTTGCCACAGGTCTTTTGGGATGAGGGTATAGTTCTCTATCCTTCTATTGTCAGCCATGCGCTCATGCATTTCCATTTATCCATTCCAGAATGGCTCTTTGACGGCGCCCACATCCCCACCTGTCTGCACACATACCAGCCCCCTGCGTTTGAGATTCCTCAAGTACTTATGGGTGGCCACATTCAAAGATAGGGATCGGCTGGTTCGAAGTTAGGGCAACTGGGTCTGATAATGGTGCTCCCAGATAATCTTTTGGTTTGGCGCGTTCGACGTCGATGACGCGCGACTTTGGGGTATCCGTGGGACCAAAGGTTTCAGCCACTGAATCACCTGAGATTACAGCGAGAAACACTGTGATGGAGAATATGGACTTAGGTCGAATTAGATGATAGGAGTGTATGTTTAGTATATGATTTCACCAACCATTGAGGCATAAAAGCAACGAGTGAACATATAAAAGGCGGTGGCCACGTTTGGCACGGCCTGCAGGACCACGGACATGCACTGCGATGATTACATATCAGCACCCAATTGTATGACGGGAAGTGCTACTAACCTGAATAATAAAAAGTGCGAAGCCAGACACCATGAGGACGAGCAAGATTCGTTGTCCAGAAGTCATGGGACTCCTTTGACCTTGCCTTCCGTGTGGCCAACGTTGTAGTCTGGGTACTTTGTTAATAGGCTGAGGACGATCGAAAAACATAACATACCTAAGACTATAGAGGATTAGGATAGTGGCAGCTAGATTTGTGGCCGATGATAAAATCGATGTGACATTATCAATCGCCAATGTTTTAGAGGAGTTACTTTCAATCACGTTGACAAGGTTGGAGAATATGATCAACGATGTTAGTGAAGTTCCTGCATGGTCTGCTTGAGAAGAAAAGTACTCACCTCAAAAAAACAATGACATACCTATGGTACCCGCGAGGAGAAAACACAGTGCAAACTTTATCCACCTCTGTTTGGGAAACAAGACCAAAGCTGGCCACACGATCATACAGTCGTTGATGATTAGCTAGTCTCTCGTCAGATTGATACGTCACGGGTTAGGCATACGACGGATACTTGTATCTGTTCGGCCCATGCTAACAGAATATTGGGATCCACTGTTGCCGTGTTTATTATTTGTGCTGAATCCTGGAGAATGAGGGCCGCCTCAATTTGCTGCACATCCACCATCGTCACAGCAACCACGGTGATGAAATGGAGGGCGAAAGTCGCCAATATTGATACCAATATTACTTTCCTCGCCAGCGTGCCGAGTCCGCGCCTTCTATTATAAATGTCAATGGATATTGAGGAGTATTCCATGTATGACTTACAGAATGACAAACATTCCGACTATGAAGAGTCCAGTAGCTACCCCTGCGAAGACATGTGAGATACGTTGTACCATCTACGCTCACTTGCCATACCAAAAGACAGAGTGGTTATCACTAGCAGGGGGAGGTCTGTACTCAGCACCGTCCCGACATGTTGAAACCAAGCGCGTTCATGGGGCGTCATTGGCAGTTTGATGCAAGTGTGAGGTGATCAGTCGGGGGGCGCGAGCTTATAAGGCTATATATGGTTGCGACAATCTCAAGGATCTAGCATGAGACGCCATGATTTGGCTAAGAATGGGGGGGCTCGCGTCACACTCGTGTTTGACTGGTTACATCTGGCCAACAAAGTGCTCAGTTTCGATTCCTCGTCTTGTATACCGCCACATCACTTTGATCTGTTACCGACAGCCTCAGTAGAGGGGCCCAGATTATAGATATACTGGGAATATATTCATGAGTGGCAGATATGTATAGTAACAGTTGATCCGCATTACCAGCAACTTCGAGGATCATCAGACATGGTTACCTTGCATGGCGCTAGACTGGTGACCGTTCCCTCTATGAGAAACCAGTATATCGAGTGATTTGTCCTCGTTATGAAGGCTAGGCACAAGCCTAGCATAGCCCGTTGAAACCTAAGGCGGAGTGTCTGTAGTGGTTGCATGTGATTCCAATTGTACATTTACAGGCGACTGAGGTAAGAGAGTATCGGTGATGGAGGGGTCTGAAAGCAACACCGATGTGCTACAGTTGCAATGAGTACTAAAATCAGTCTCCAATATAGGCGAAAACGCCGCGTCCGAACTTTTAGCTAGGAACATGGCACCGGAGACCACCGCCCTTACGATGCCATATGCTAGGTCAGCCATATATCGATTCAGTGGCAGAGAGAGTACATGAGGGGAAAAACGCACCGAAACGGGATATCAACCAGAGTACTCGCGCCCACAGACACCATACAGCCACATCCTAAATGACCTCGGCCCATCGGTGGTTTATAGCACCCCGTACCCTGCCCTCAAGTCACTCGCCTGGAACTAAGGGTATCTGTTTGAGCACGTGGCCGAATTTCTCAGACGCCTCCGATATAGACTTTGGGCCAAAGGGAGTTCATCGTAGAGGAACCTGGGGCGACGTAGGGATGGCCGTTTTGCGAGATGATAAGAATGTTGATCTCTAGCTCTGGGTCCGAGGTGGTTAACGGAGGCGATGTCGGTGATACTGGAGTTGACGAAGATGAACAAGAAACGTAAGCAACTAAAGCGAGATGGTTGGTGGTGATGGGAACTAGGAGGGGATCTCAAGTCCGGAATTGAACTTTTACATCACCAGTGGGCGGATCCTGTCGTTTATCCGTACAGACACAGGTATGTCACTTGGTCAAATATTATGCTTGTTCGACGGGGAGGGGTAGCAGTGCTATATGGTTGGATGGAAGGGGGTGGTTGAGAGACAGGGAGAGGTGACCAGTGAGGAGTAATAACCATTTTTGGGTCAAGCCCGAGTCGCTTATGTGATGATCGGCAAAACTTCGGTCGTTTGGCCACACTGTTTGTTCTCGTTCACATCCTATCATATTCTCCCTGCCACACAATTAGCGACCCCGTCAGTATAATATGCTCTCTCCTCCACACAAACAATTTCCTACTAGTCGATATAGCCGATCTGAATGCAACAGTTAGCAGAAGGGTTGGCTAATAGGACTGACGTGAACTCCCTCCATACGAGTACGCTTGGATTCTGCAAGTTCCGCAGGCGCTCCTATCCTCCCAGATTCAAGTTCTTTGTTGGAGTAATTTGCAGTATCCTAAGTTGGTATCCTGGGAGTGCAGCCCATACCGCCTCCACCTGTCTTCATCCATTCCATGGTTATTATCTGTATCATCGCCCACTCCCGTATCCAAGTCTACCGTTAGTACGTGTTGCTCTTCCAACAACCCCGTCGGCACAAAATACTTCCGCTCCTCCTACTGCTTATCGTCTGGCGCTATTTCTATGTTGGCATATCTGATGGTGTGCGCATATTCATGGGTCACTCCCACAACCCGTGGAACGTAGGTGTGGGGCGCTGCCTAAACGGGTGGAGTAATGGGGCCGCCAGAGGAAGCTAGTCGAAGGCTGGATGGATTAGCGCCCAATCGAAAGTTTCATCGCATACCTTGATAATATTTCTTTTAGCTGGCCGGAGAACTTTCGCGGGTATGCCTGGCACATGTGAGGTCAGCGACGATGGCCGATAAGTAACGATAACGAGGACAGGGGACGCAAGATAAGTATAGTCATGTCTATTGATCTGGGTATGCACTATTCGCCGGATGGCAGATGACTACAGCTACTGGAAAAGCGACGTGCACGACCTAGAGCGATGTGCGGCTAGATTATCCGCGAGTGCTTTCCCGTCGGACATTTTCAAATGGCCCGTTGTTTCCACCTAAAGTGTTCGCGACACCCACAGCGCCTTTACATTTACACTACACTGCATAGGCTCAGAACCATAGCGCTGCTTCACAGCCGTGGTGGTAAACGGTAGTGCATCACGCGTCATCGCCTGGCAGACTGGCATCCTGAAGACGTTGCGGAAATTCCGATTCTACGTCTGAAGCAGCGTTGGGCGAGGCCGTGTTGCCTGCCGGCCGTCTTTTGGGGTGAAGGTAGTTTTCTCTGTTCTACTATTGCCGGGCATGTGCTCATGCATCCATTCTAGAGTGGCTTTTCGACGACGCACACATACCGTTCCCCCGCGTTTAGGATTCCTCGGATCTTTATAGGCAGCTTTTCGAAGTCTCGCTTTTCGTTCCTTTTCTTGTATTTATTTCTAAACTATGTTCACGGACCGTAGAGACAAGTTTATAACGAATTTCACATTTTGCCTGGCATTATTTTATGAGAGAGGTTATAATAGATGAGAATGTACATTACGTATGATTTAGGATATGGAATGTAGGGAAGGTATCAATGGGCGGATCGCAAATGTCCAGTCAATTAAAAACATTGCTCAGAATGGTGAAGACTTAGCCTCTACAAATGGTTTACCCTTATAACCCAGAGTTTCCTCCGTCAGGTCACATTCAAAGGTGAAGATTGGTGGAGCCAAAGCTTTGGAAACTTGATCTGATAATGGTGCTTCCAGGGAATCTTTTGGTCTGACGCGTTCGATGTCGATGACGTGCCACTTTGGGGTCTCCGTGGCACCAAAGGTTTCAGCCACTGAATCTCCCGAGATTACAGTGAGAAATACTGTGATGGAGAATATGGACTTAGGTCGTATTAGATGATATGGGTGTATGTTTAGTATATAATTTCACCAACCATTGAGGCATAAAAGCAGCGAGTGAACGTATAAAAGGCCGTCATCATAGCAATATTGTTCACGCTCATTGATACGGTCTGTAGGACCACAGATACGCACTGCGATGATTATATATCGGCGCTCAGTTATATAACAGGAAGTGCTACTAACCTGAGTAATAAAGAGCGCGAAGCCAAACACCACGAGGACAAGCAAGATTCGCTGTCCAGAAGTCATGGGACTCCTTTGTCCTTGGTTTCTGTGTGGCCAACGTTGTAGTCTGGGTACTTTATTAATAGGTTGGGGACGATCGAAGAATATAACATACCTGAGACTATAGAGGATTAAGAGAGTGGCAGCTAGATTTGTGGCCGATGATAAAACTGATGTGACACTATCAATCGCCGGTGTTTTAGAGAAGTTGCTTGTAACTTTAATCTCATTGGCAGGGTTGGAGAACATAATCAACGAAGTTACTGAAGCACCTGCATAGCCTGCTTGAGAAAAAAGCATCTACCTCCACAAAATAATGACATACCTATGGTACCCGCAAGGAGAAAACATGGTGCAAGCTTTATCCACCTTTGTTTGGGAAACAAGACCCAAGCTGGCCAGACCATTATGCAGTCGTTGATGATTAGCTATCTTCTTGTCAAACTTAATATACCACAGGCTAAAAGTGCAACTCATACCTGTGCCTTTTGAGCCCACTCTTCCAGAATATTGAAGTCTACCGTTGCATTGTTTATCATCTGCTTTGAATCCTGGCGAATCAATGCTCCTTGGATTTGCCGTGCTTGCAATATTATATCGGCAACCACAGTAATGAAATGGAGTGCGAAGGTTGCCAATATTGATATCAACATTACTTTCCTTGCCAGCGTACCGAGTCCGCGCCGTCTATTGTGAACGTCAACGGGTATCAAAGGGTATTCCTATATGACTTACAGAATGGCAAATATTCCGACTGCGAAGAGCCCCGTAGCTACTCCTAGAGAGACATGTGAGATAGGTCATATCGTCTACGCTCACTTGCATACCAAAAGTCAAACCGGTTACCGCCAGCAATGGGAGGTTGGTGCTCAGTACCTCGCCGACATGGTGTAACCAGGTGCGTTCATGCGGCGTCATTGGTTATGTGACGTAGTTTGGGATCACTGAGTTCGGGGGCGCGACTTTATAAGACTTTACGTGGTGGGAATGGCGTCAATCAAATATCGAGCACACGGGGCCATGATTTGGCTAAGAATAGAAGGGGCCGGGCTTGTGTCACACCCGTGTTTGATTGATTACATCAGGCCAACAATGTACTCAGTTTCAATTCTTCTTCGTCTCTGTACGCCGCATCATTTCGGTCTGCTACCGATCTCGGTAGGGAGTAAGCTGAGATCTACTGAACATCTTTTCATGAGTGGCAGATATGCATAGTAACAAATGATCCACATTACCAACGTCTTCGAGGATCATCAGACGTCGTCACCATGCATAGCGCTAGATCGGTGACCGTTTCCTCTATGAGAGACAAGTATATCGAGTGACTTGCCTTCACTATAACAGCTGGTCACGAGTCTAGCACGACCCCTTGAAACCTAAGGCGGAGCTGGCGGAGCGTCTGGAAAACACTGGTGATTGCATGTGATTTCAATTGTACATTCACCTGATTACAGTGGGCTGGGGTGAGAAATTATGGGTGACCAAGGGTTTTGAGAACAACACTGACTTGCTACAGTTGCAACCAGTACTCAAGTTAATCCGTTTCGTTTTCCAATATCTAAGCAAATACACCGCGTCTCAACCTTCAGCTAGGAGCCGTATGCTAGGTCAGCCGTATATATTATATTATCGATTCCGCCGGGAGAGCACACGAGGAAGGAGAAACATGCATCGAAACGGGATACCGCTTAAAGTACTTCCGCCCACGGGCACCATACCAGCCACATCCTAAATGACTTTGACTCATGTCCGGGTGATGATAAGAATGTTGATCTCGAGCTTTGGGCCCGAGGTGGGTAACGGAGGCGATGACGGTGATACCGAAGTCGAGGGAGAAGAACAAGAGGTGTACGCAACTAAAGGGAGATGGTTAGTGATGATGGAAACGGAGAGGGAATCTCAACTCCGGAATTGAATTTATACATCACCAGTGGTAGGATGACTTGAAAGGAGTAATAAAATAACCGCTTCTGGGTCAAGCCCGAGCCGCTTAGAGTAGCATAGAGTATGTGATTCACCATTGTGATGACCGGCAAAACTTTGTTCGTTTGGTCACACTGTTTGTTCTCATTGTGATTCATTCATAAAGCCCTCCATCCAACCTCCATCCCACACAATTGGGGACCCATCAATATAATATACTCCTCCTTCTCCTCCTCCACACAAACGATGTCCAACTTGTCAACCTCACCACTCTGAATATTACAGGTGGCAGAAGGTAGAGTAATAGGACTGACGTGAACTCCCCCCGATACCTAGAGCCCGCTGAGGACTTCCGTCCAGGTGCTCCTATCCGTGGCCCCAGATTCAGGTTCTTTGTTGGAGTATTTTGCAGTATCTAGAGTTAGTATCCCGGGAGTGCAGCCCATCCCGCCTCCGCTTGTCGTCATTCGATCTATGCCTCTACGTATCGTCACCCACTCCCGTATCAACGTGTTACTCTTTCAAGTTTCAACGACCCCGTTAGCACAAAATGCTTCTGCTCCTCTTACCACTCATTGTCTGGCGCAACGTTGGCATATCTGATAATCTGCGCAGATCATTAGCAATTCCCGCAACCTGGGGAACGTAGAGGTGGGGTGAGGTGATAGAAGGTTAGCACCCAACTGACAGCTTCATCATATACCTTGATAATCTTTCTTATAGCTGACTGGAGGTCTATTGCGGGCACATGCGAGGTCGACGGCGAAGGCCAATGGGTGGCAATAACGGGGACAGGGGATATGGGGTGAGTATAGTCGCGTCCAGTGATCTGGGCATGTGTTATTGGTCAGATAGCAGATGACGACAGCTAATGGAAAAGCGACGTGGACGATCTGTGAGCGCTTTTCCGTCAGACAATCCCAAAAGGCCCGCTGTTTCCACCTACAGCGTCCGTGGCACCCACAATGCCTTTATATTTACACTACACTGCTTGGCGGTCGTGGCGGAGACGGTAATGCATCACGCGTCGTCGCCTGGTAAGCTGTTACGTCAAAGACGTTGCGGCAATTCCGAGTCCATGTCTGAGGTGGCATTGGACGAAGCTATATTTCTCTATTCTATTATTGTCGGACATGCGCTCATGCATTTCCATATACCCAGCCCAGAATGGCTTTGACGGTGCCCACCTTCTTCCCACCTATTTACACGCATACCATCCTCTTGCACTTGGAATGCCTTGGATCTATTTGGGTTGCTTCCTGAGGTCCTACTTTCCCCCCTTTGCACCTCTCTTTCTAAACTATGTTTACGGGCCACGGAGAGAAGTTTACGACGAGTTTCGCATTTTTCCTGGTATTAATTTACAAGAAAAATTATAAAGGGTGAGAATGTACATTACGCATAATTTGGGATAGGATATATAGGGAAGGTATCCGAGGGCTGAGTGCGAGTGCTCAGAATGGCGCAGACTTAGTCTCTGCGAATGGTTTACCCCCACAACACAGAGTTTCCTCCGTCAGGTCACATTTGAAGATAAAGATCGGCTTGGTTGAGGCGACAGGATATGACAATGGTGCTCCTAGGGAATCTTTTGATGCGGCACGTTTAATGTCGATGACATCCCGGTTTGGGGTATCCGTAGTACCAAAGGTTTCAGCTACGGAATTTTTGGAGATCACAACGAGAAATACTGTGATGGAGAAGATCGGCTTGGATTGAATTAGATGATCGAAATCACATGTTTGGTGCAGGTTCACCAACCATAGAGGCGTAAAAGCAGCGATTGAACGTAAACAACGTCGTCATCACAGCGGAATTATTTATATTGTTCGGCACATTCTGCACGACTAAGGCTATGCACTGTGATGGGCACATATGAATGATTAATTGTATGAGAGGACTCGGAAATACTACAAACCTGTGTCATAAAGAATGCGAAGCCGAACACCACGAGGATAAGCAGGATTCGTTGTCCAGAAGTCTGGGGATGCCTTTGGCCCTGCTTCCTATGCGACCAGCATTGTAATCTGGTAAATTTCTCAACAGGATAAGGATGATAGAACACATAGTATAGCGCACCTGAGATTATAAAAGATTAGAAGAGTGGCTACTAGATTTGTGGCCGACGATAAGACCGTTGCAGCATTGTCCAGAGCGCTCAAAATCGTTGGGGCTGCAAGATTGCTGCTTTCAATATACTTGGTAGGGTTGCTTAATAAAATCAACTCTGTTGCTGACGTTCCTGCTCAATCTGCATGAGAAGAAACGTATCTACCTCGAAAGAATAATGGCATACCTATGGCACCCACAAGAAGAACACACGGTGCAAGTATGATCCATCTTTTTTTAGGATATAAGATCCAGACAGGCCAGACCATTATGCAGTCATTGATAATTAGCTAACCTCTCGTCGGAATTATAATACCACAGGCTGAAAATGCAACTAATACCTGTATCTGTGATGCCCACGTTATCAGAAGGCCAACGTTTGTTGTATGGTTTATCGCTTGTGCTGAATTCCGATGAATCAGAGCCCCTTCGATTTGCCGTCCGTATAAGATCACTTGGGTAACCATGGTAATGAAATGGAGCAAGAAAGTTGCCAGTATTGCTATCAATATTACTTTTCTTGTCAGTGTACCCAGTCCGCGCCTCCTATGGAAAAGTTGAATGGATATCGTGGTATATATTCCTTATGTGACTCACAGAACGATCAACATTCCGACTGTGAAGAGCCCTGTTGCTACTCCTGCGAAGACATGTTATATACGTTATATCATCTACACATGCTCGCCATACCGAAAGACAGATTGGTTATCGCTGGCAGCAGGAGGTTGGTATTCAGCACTCGGCCGACGTGTTGGAACCAGGCGCGTTCTTTCGGCGTCATTGGTTATCTGATGGAAATAAGGGATCACTGAGGTTGGGGACGCAACTTTATAAGACTTTATGCGGTGGGAATGGCATCAATCTTAAATATCGAGCCACAAGGCGTCCATGATTCGGCCAAGAATAGAGAAGCTCGTGTCACATCCGTGTTTGACTCGTGCATCAGGCCATCAAAAGTATAACCAATTCTTCTTCGTCTCTGCGCGCCTCCTGCATCACTATGATCTGTTACTGACAGTCTCCGCAGTAAGTAAACCGATATCCACCGGAAATCCTTTCATGAGTGGCAGATATGTAGAGTAAGAACTGATTCAGAAGACAGCTGTCTCTGCGATCATATCAATAAATAATACCAACGTCTTTGAAGGATCGTCAGACATTGTTACCATGTGTAGCCCCTTGAAACCTAAGACGAAGCGTCCAAGAGACAATGGTGACTAGGTCAGACTACATGTGATTCCAACTGTACAGCATCGGGAAAACATAAGCACTGGTTACAGGCGATTGAGGTGAGAAATTATCGGTCACCGAGGGTTCTGAAGAACAACACTGAGACACTCAATCGTTACAGTTGCGACCAACACTGAAATCAGTGTTGCAGATAGAGGGACAGGTCTGTTTCAATTTCCGATATATGAGGCTGAGTCAAAAGCCTCGTGTCCGAACTCTTAGCTAGGAACAAAGCACAGAGGAACGGCGCGTTCACGATCACATACACCAGAACATCCTTATATCTGACATATCGATTAAATCCGGAGAGGGCACAAGGAATGAGAAAAGCGCACTGAAACATAATACTCGTCACCGAGTATTTCCTCCCATAGTACCATGCCAGCTGTATCCTAAACCACTTCGACCGATTTTCGGATGATAGCCTCCTCGCACCTCGTCTGTCGGTTACCCGCCTGCACCCACGGGGATCTGCTTGAGCACATAACTGAGTTTCCCGGCCTCTTCGATATGGCTTTGTGCCGAAGGGAGTTCATCATGGAGGACGGAGGGGACGGAACCGGGGGCGCTGTAGGGGTGGTAGGCGAGTGAGGCAGTTAGTGGTGATAGCGGGGGTGATGGGGACAGGGGGAGGGGACCTCAAGTCCGGAGTTGAAGTCAATTATACATCACTGGCGGGCGGATCCCGTCTTTTATCTGGGTAGACGCGGGTGTCACCGTGTTGGTGATTGCATTGGGTTGGGGTGGACGTGCTGGTAGTGACCGCTCATGATCTCAGATCGACTGATCGTCGGCTGCTCACTGCTCTTGAACCACAGTTGATGTTGCCGCAGTGTCTATTGGCCGCCCCTGTGAGAGAAGTATTTACAACGCTGTTTTGTGGGCGGGGTGTGATTTCAATGGGGTGAAATAGCCATTCAGTTAGTGCTCGGTTAAGGCCATACCTGGTGGCGCGTTGCTTGCTTGGGAGCTGGGAAAGGGCGGTGATTATCCTTAAGAAGGTAAGTGTAACCAGGGCAGTGAACGGGGCCTAAATAATCTTGCTCGTCTAGCAGATGATATTGTCAGGAAAACGTACAAATCTGGGCCTGGTTATATTGCGCACACCGTACACGACACCATCCTCTTCTGGTGGAGGTAGTAATTCAGTTGAAAAATGACGCGAGCGGGAGGCGCAATATGAAGAGCCCATATGTCGAAGAGCTGTGGAGAGGAAGAAAAAAGCAGTGAACCGTGCGTACCGCGTGAGTCGTTGGGGAAGTCTGAAGAAGACATGCCACCGTCACGTGTCGCCAACTGTTGGAACTTGGAGCGTAACGCTCACCTAGGTCCTACGTTCACCCAGTGCTCAGCCAGCGTTTTCAAGACTACCTACATGTCCCGAATTCACTCTCGCGGATCCACCCTATTTAAACTTTCAGCTTGCACTCAAGTTTCTTCTAATCACCAGGAATTCCTCTGTTAGGCAGCATTGAGTTTGAGATGACGGCGTAGTCGTACCACTTGAGGAGTTACGGTTCGGCTTCATTTGGCTTTCACTTCAAGTTGCAATATGTCCCAACGAACGAGTGTAGATAGCCTCTACTTATCAATTCTGGTCAAATCTCTCATAATAATGTTGTTTCGCAGTATTCTGAAGCACCGCTATAGTAACCCACTGCCACAGAATACATCCAGCTCGAATAACACTCTCAAATGGATATTTCGGAATCATCACATCATATCCCTATACTCCTCACATAGATGACGTACGTATACAAAAGTGTAATGGCTCCTATGTAGAGGCACTGCAATGGGTTGCTATGCAACATCTCTTTGCGGTGCTTCGTCATTGATGTGATTTTCTTGTGTTCATTTGATGCTAAACCGAGCACTTTCACCCTTAAAAGCCTGCGAAGCACCAACTTGAAGTCAGCAGCCATGCCTCCTCTTACACCCGCCCCGCAGCCTACTCCTACGAAGCTCAACATGAACGAAAACATGATGTGGCCTGTTGATAAGCTCGATTCGGACGACGTTCAGTGCGTATCAAGTCGGACAGATAATGGATGACATTTAAATGATCTCCTTTCCCATTCTGGCAGAACAGGATTCGCGACAAGCTTACCCGAGCCCATATCGACATCTTGTCAAACGGACGACAACCAAGCCAGAGATCTCAATCAGCTGATTCGTGAGGATACCTGGGAGGCAAAGGCAGAAGAAAAAATTGCCCCATCACCACCACCATGTGCCAATGCAAACTCGAAACCCAATGATAGCCCCCCTAAAAGCCTCGATGACGACCTCGATGACCTGGATGAGATACCAATATTCACTGGGTGAGCCCTTCTCTCATATCTTGTGGTTAGACACGTTCAGGACTAACAATTGCCGACAGTGGAAAATGCAGAGCGCTCCCGAATCATCAGACCCACAGCGGATCCAGACCGATAAAACCTGTGAAGGGTCCTAGAGGAGCTTCGTGAAAGGAGATCGTGGAAACCGGAAGGTATGCCGTCCAAACTAGTCATTTGAAGTCACTGAACTCGAAATTGATGTTAACGGAAGGTTGAGACCACCGGTTATTATCCCTAGTCCCAGCCACCCCAACTCCTATATACCCCGGTTGATGACTTTCAACCTATAATACGCTCCATTATTACATTCCGTATACAGAAGAATATTCGTTCAATTAGTACCAGTAATTCATCACAAAGTTTTCCAAGAGCAAGTTTTCCCCAAGTTCACAGACCCACTCTCCATCTCCTTCCTCACATCAACACTAAATCACTCCTTCAACTTCATCCTCTCCCCCTTCCTTCTTTCCACATCCCTAAGTAGCGCCTCGCAAAGCTCCTTGACGACGAAAGCCACGTTGGCATCGCCCAGCGTACACATACACAAAGTCACGTCCTTCCCGGCGGTGCTTATAAACTCTGCTGCAAATGCACCCCCGTCCCAGCTCGAGGTACGTGCAACGCTTTTCGTGGTGTGGTTGAGTGCCCGCCCTGCAGGAGGGTCTCGCATAACCACAACGCATGCGGGAGGGCGGGACCGGCGCAGGGATAGCTCGTGGAAATGGCGTTGAGGAGCGACCGTGATACCGCAGTTTCATCTAGATCATGTCAATATTAGTATGTTATGAAGAAAAGAAGGAAGACATGCTGCGAGAATCACGTACCGCCGTCTGCTAGAGAGCATGATTTCTGCTACTACTCAACTACCCCTAGGCACACGCACGATGCTCGCCACGTTGTGGCCCACCCAGTCAAGGAGAACCTCGCCCCCGAACCGCCGGACTTTGTCTGCATGGGCTTTTCGTTGAGGAATATAGTTTTGGTTATCTTGGATACCAGCGGCCTTGTCATCTGCGTACATGCGCTCTCTGTAAGGTTTCGGAACTTTGAGGATGTTACCGGTCCTTGGCTATCCCAAAGGCAAAGAATTCGCGCACGACTGCTTTGTTTATGGTGTTATCGATCCGCCTAGCCATATTGCACGGTCTCTTCTATCCCTTCCGAGCCTACTTTTCAAGATCATTGCTCTGCTTTCTTAGCACCCCGCCCATAGTTCAGCTGCGTAGATGACGCATTTTGCCGCCACAGGAAGTGTTGGAACTTGGTACCCCCCAACTCATTTTTAGGTTGCTCACTTGCACCTACGGGGATCTGCTTGAGCACGCAGCCGTGTTTCTCTGCCCCTTTTCCATATGGGCTTGTGCCAACGGGAGTTCATCATGGAAAGCAAATGGGACGGAGCTGAGGGCGGTGTAGGGGTAGTGGGCGTATGTGTGAGCGATAGCCGCTTGCGAGATGATAAGAATGTTGATCTCAATCTTTACATCTGAGGAAGGCAGCGGAGATGGCGATGGTATCGGAGTCAACGAAGTTGAAGAAGAGCGGTATGTGACCAGAATGAGGTGGTGGCGATAACGAGGGTGATGGGGACAGGGGAGTTGCAAGGGAGGGGACCTCAAGTCCGGAGTTGAAGTCCGTTGTACTTTACTGGCGGGCGGATTACATCTATTATCTGGACAGACACGGGTGTGTCATCAGGTTGATGGTTGCGCTGGGTAGAGGGGAACGCGGTGGTGATGACCACCCATGATCAACTGATCACTGGCCGCTCGCTGCTCTTGGGCCATAGTTGACGTGGTCACAGTATGTGTGGACGGTCCTAGGCCCGTGACCACCCATTATATGAGCCT
Organism: Myochromella boudieri; assembly: GCA_018221655.1. NCBI lineage: Eukaryota > Fungi > Basidiomycota > Agaricomycetes > Agaricales > Lyophyllaceae > Myochromella > Myochromella boudieri. Next base: position 27,179 of record JABCKU010000095.1, on the reverse strand, counting down.
TCTATTGAGACTTGTCTCATTAGAGGGGGCGGTCACTGGTCTATTAGGACGGCTCCTCTAAGAAAGTTATAACGTTGACTTGGGGGGGGGGGGAAGTCGATGGTGTATTCAGATTTCATTATTTGAGTTTGCCGTACACCAGTGGGATTGTATATAACGAAATCCTCTTCCCCAAGTTCTAAATATGCTTGAAGTTTCGTTCCCTTCGTAAATACCGCCCCGTGGTGGCGAACGACGCTTCTCCACCTTAATATTTTCGCGTCGTAAGCTTAGCCAATATTTTCCACTGAAATGCAGTAAATAATCTTGCTCGTCTAGCAGGTGATGCACGTACAAAAGTAGGCCTGGTTATGTTGCGCACACGACATCATCGTCTTCTGGTGGGGGTAGCACATAAGTTGAAGATGAGGCGAGTAGGAGGCAAAATACGAGAAGCCTATATGTCGAAGAGCTGTGGAGAGGAAGAAAAGTGAAAAGCAATGAGCCTTGCCCGTTGGCCCATGCGGAAGAATCCTGGAATAGTCACGTGACACTGGTTTGAAGAAGTTGCCACTCGGCTCGGACTTCAGCCTCGGAGTTGGCTTCCGTGACTTAGCTTGCACTTCCAGTTGCAATGTATCGTAACGAACAAGCGCTAGTAACTTCTGTTTATCAACTCCAGTGAAAACTTCTCCTAACAATGTTGTTTTACAGCGTTCAGAACTTGCATCGTTATAGTACCCATTGCAGAGCATATCCAGCTCGCCCCTTGTCATACTGGAAAGTGAGTGCAAGCTTTGATATTATTCCCAATGCGTCACACTAAAACCAAAGTCTAGTTGCCGACCACAATATTGGATGTCGCCTAAGGCATCTATCTTCGAAATTCTCACCAAAAATGCCGGTGTATCATTTATGGGCGCTAGACTCTGTGCCTCTGGTGAGTATGAGTATGATCCAAGTGACCATGGGGCGGTATCGTAAACACATATCTTTGATCCACCGACATGAAACGGAACTACGTAAGAATAATAATCTCTGCACAGCAGTGCTGAAGCAGTCAATCCTTTAAAATGGTATGTGCTATAGAAACATCCATACTTCACAACACTCAATCTCATGACGCCTGAAGAGCGAGCTCATCTCCAAGCGCTCGGAATATCTATTTTGGTCAATCTATCAGATGTGCTCGGAGCAACAGTAGCCTGGGGTAAAATTGACATAACCTTCTCACCTCACCGTTTTCTGAAGGGTCTTTCCAGGGTTCCTAGTTTTCCTCACACTTAATATACTCGCCACGGAAACGGTAACGTGAGAGCTTCATGGATTTTTTTTTTTTCAAATCGGTGACAAATGATCGCCACAGCAAAACACGAGTGTCCAGCTTGCGGCTACAGGGCTGGGCACTATCTGCAGTGTCGATATTTAGTCTCCTGGCTTCCAGTGCCATATGGGGTTTACAGCTGGCCTATCTGACGAATATAATCCGCGAGGCTTTAGTGGACAATCCAGATCTTTCACTTTCTGCAAAACAAACTTTTATAAATCAACAAAACCGTCCTCTAGGCATAGGACTAACGTGGAGTGTAGGTATAATGGTATGCATTGCTTCTTCCATGTGCCATGGGCCCGCTTCATTTTGCACTCTTCTGCGTTACCTTAGCCGACTCTGAGTGATATAACCGTAATATGGCGAGCGCGGGTGCTGTTCCCTCAACATGTATGGTTGGCTGCACTTAGCTTGGCTTTAGGTTTTGCAACCTTGGGTGAGTAGCTGGCCGCCACCCCTCCTACTTTCGACCGCTAATTTCGTCATACAATATTCAGTGATGGGAATCGCACAGGCTGCTTACCTATCAAATGTGAACTTTCTTGGTTATATTGCCGCCGAGAGTGAGGCAAACATAACATTTAGCATTGTGCAAAGTACTTTCCTTGCACTGTCACTGGCGACAAATGTAGTTTCTACCTTTTCTATTGCGAAAGGCATATGGTAAGCGTACAACTGGCCACTCATACTAGTATCTCTCTTACCCCTCAAGGTCTAGGGTGCACCGGACTTTTCTTCATAGGTGTCTTGATAAGAGTCGACGTGGCCAATTCCAAGTTTATAAAATCCTGTTCTTAGTTGTAGAATCGGGGTTTGTCTATTGTGGGCTGCAGGTTGGTTATCAAAAACTCGGGCCATAACATACCCTACACTCATGACTGCTAAGGCAGTAGGGCTTACCTTGGACTTGGTTATAAGACGGGTTGGTACATCCTCTGCTCTAACTGCTGCCCATAAACTCTTTTGGGAACTTTATGCCATATCGTCGGTACGCCCGAGTGTTGTTCGTGTTTGAATAGAGAGAATTAACTACATATGTTTTTCTCTCGATCCAGGCCGGGTATCCCACTCTGGTGATATTCCTGGTCAAGCAGCGGAGTCGCTTCGATTTGGAAATACAAAGCCTCCCCGATATTCTTAATCCCACTGATTTAGAAGCATTACCACCCTCCAATACACCCGGTGGAGGTGATATGGAAACACCGCACCTCTAGTATGGCCAGATCGATACGGACGTTGGGGGCACTTCCCCGTAGTAAAGAAGGGTTCTATCTGTGTATCGGGTATAGAAATATGGGTATGGATACGATATGCATAATGTTATGAAGCTCTTATGCAGTACTCGCACAATAATTATCGCCCTTCAACCCCAGCCCAATTACATTTGTCGGTTTGAGAGGATGAGGTTACGCGTGGTTTGGAATAAAATATAGGAAGAAGTTTCCGAACATGAATTATGAGTACGAAAGACAATGGAGCGACAAGTTGACAATGTGAATTCGAGCGTTTCTCAGAACGGTGCTGACCTGGTCTCCGAAACGTGCCTATTACCAGGGCCCATAGTGACCCTCCCCAGGCCAACCCGACTCTCGATTGTGGCTGAAGCACTGGGAACTAAATGATCTGACGATGAGTCTTCCCGTGAACCGTACACAGCCGGTGTGGCACGTTCAATGTCATTGGCTGCCTGCCATACAAGTGGGTCACCCGAGCAACGAAAGGTTTCAACCATTGAATGTTTGGAGGTCATCGCCACAACGAGATACAATGTAATGAAGAACATTGACTTCGGTCAAGTTAGATGACTAAATATTGTGGTGAGTAAGGGATCTCACTAACCATTAAGGCGTAAAAGCAGGTTTTTAACGCCATAAAGGCGTCGTATACAGCGAAATTATTCAGATTCACGGGTAAAATTTCCGTAACCATGTCTATGCACTGTGATGGTAATATATAACTGATAAATTGTATCACAGAAAGCACTACGAACCTGAACGGTAAAGAACATGAAGCCAGACACCCCAAGGACAAGTAAGATTCGCTGTCCAGGAGTCATGCGAGTCCCTTGGCCGTGCTTTTTGTATGACCAGCGATGTAGTCTAGGGAATTCCTTAATGGAATGACCCATAATAGAAAAACATAGCATACTTGAGACTATACAGAATCAAGGCAGTGGCAACTAGATTCGTGGCTGACGCTAAAATCAATGAGGCATAGTTCAGAGTATTCCCAATCGTTGATACTCCAAGCGTGTTGCTTTCAATATACTTGGCAGGATCGCTGAGTAAAATTAACCATGACATTGAAATTCCTGCAAGATCTACTTGAGCGGCAAGTGCATGTACCTTGAAAGAACAATAACGCGCCTATGGTACCCACAAGGAGACAACACGGTGCAAGCCTTATCCACCGCTGGTGAGAATGCAAAACCCAAGATGGCCAGACCATAATGCAGTCGTTAATGATCAGCTAACCTCTCGTCAGGCTTGATGTATCACGGGCTAGATATGCGACTGATACCTGTGTTTGCGATACCCACTGTAACAGAATATTAACATCTACCGTTGCATGGTTTATTGTCTGTGCCGAATCCCGGCGAATCAGGGCTCCTTCAATTTGCCGTGCATACAGTATCACAAAAGCAATCATGGCAATGAAATGAAGTGCGAAAGTTGCCAGCATTGCTACCAACATTATTCTCTGGGCCAGTGTTCTAATTCTGCGCCTTCTGCGGTAGAGGTCAATAGATATCAAGGTGTGTTTCACGCATGACTTACAGAATGACAAATACCCTGATTGTGAGAAGCCCAGTAGCGATTCCTAAAGGCGCGTCAAGTACGTCATACCATCTACATTCATTCGTCATACCAAATGACATACCAAATGATAAACTGGTTATTACTGTCAGCGGAAGGTTTACACTCAATACGAGGCCAGCATGTTTAAACCAGGCGCGTTCGTCGGGCGTCATCGGATAAGTTTAGAGTCACTGAATTAGGGAGCAGTTTTATAGGGCAGTATGGGGTGGTTATGGCGCCAGTCTCGAGGGGTAAAAGGTTTGGCTAAGAGTAGAAGAATTCGCACCTCATACATCAGAGCAACAAATATTCATGGTCACTATTCACTCTGCATCACCCATGATACATTACTGAGTCCTGGCAGTCTCAGCAATAAGTGAATCGATGTCCCCAGCGGAACACATGGTGCTTCTGTGGAGGTATCGCAAACTACCGAAGTCTTTGAGGATGGCCGTCACCAACCATCATTGACTCGTATGGCCCTGGAAACTAGGTTACAGTTTGTCCGCCACAGGGCTAAAGAACAAGAGACGACTAATGTGTTCCTTCGATTACGGTCAAGCCGTTGGAAACATTATGATATTGCTGGAAACACTAGTTACATGCGGCTGAGTATCGGATGCTAAAGGTCAACAGTAGCCTGCCTCAGTTGCAGCCACATCCGAAGTCGGTACTGAAGATAACAGCTGCTTCAAGGGCAACTAAAATATCGAGACTGAGCCAAAACATCAATCCCCAGCCCTTGGTCAGGGGTATTTTGCCCATGGAGCAGTGGAATGACGTGTCCACAGTACCGTACACCAGGGGGCACATGTATCCTATCCTATGGGTTGCATTTAGAATGGAAATAAGAGAGGGGGAAAGTGACCAAGAGCACAGCGGAACCAGATATCATAACCTCAGATTATGGTCACAGTACCACCACCACCTCGCCCTCTGGCCACTCCCCTGCATCCAATGGTTTTAGCATAAACTCGTGGACGGGTTTCTCGGCCTCTTTGACTTGGATTCGTACTGGGGAAGGCAGACTCCATCATTGTGGGAGGTGGAGTGAGCGAGCCGGAACTGTTGGGTAACAATGCAGCAGTTCAACAGATGGCGAGGATGTTGACCTAGGCATTTGTGCCTGGAGGGTGGAAGCGCTGAGGTTAGCGTCGGAGTCGATGATAGTGACTCGAGCACGAGCACTACTGCGAGGTACTCGACGTGACACGGACAGAGATGGGGATGCTACAAGTTTGAAAATGGTGCTACATGTTCAATGAGCGGGCCTCGTCATTTGCTAGGGAAGGCTGTGCTGTGTTGAGGACGTGGTGGTGCTTGGTGCTGTTGTCGTAGTCGTAGCAGCGTCCATGGACTCAGTAGTTGTCGTTGTAGCATGCAGCCGTAGTCATACCACCCTTGAACACGAACACGAACTCGCACACGTCTGTCTCCTTGTATGGTCCCATCAGAAGGGGTAGAAGAAGGCAAGAGTCCGGGACGTCGAACGCTGTAAGGTTACAGTAGGTAGCTGGAGACGGAGGGAAGCCAGGGCCAGCATGAAGTGACTGTTGTTGGGCACGCTGCTGAGATGAGCAGAAAATCCATGCGAGCGAGGCCCCATAATCGTTCACAAGTTTGACACGGTCACGCTTCAAGCTGGAGAACTACCGGAGCGTCATACCCCATATATGCGCAAGCGCGCGGGGCAGAGGAGGGTCAAGTCCGAGGTATCGCATGACCGTGAACCTATAGACAATGTAGTGGTTAAGTTTAAGGGGGTGAACGAGAGGCAAAGGTACGCACTAGGGCTGAGCCGCACATGGTACTGCTCATCACATATCCGAAACACGAATTTCAAAGGTTCACGTTGAACGGCTTTGACCAGCCCCAATAGTCGTACTCTGCCACGTCACCACCCATCCATCCACCATTGGCCGTCGAACACACAAACAAAGGAAAACAAGAGTAAGGTCGGGAGAGGCAGAGGAGCGCCAATGATACTGAGGGAACACCCCAGTACTCATCGTCCACATCCAACGATGATCACCCTCTCTATCTTCCTGGATGTTGACATCGATGTCAAGGTGGATTTGTTGTAGAGACAGTCTTTTTTGAGAGAGGATCGCGTCTTGAGACATAGGGGGACGAATGAAGAGGGGCGGTGAGCATGTGCGTGGTTAACGGCTGTTGGATAGATAGTAGGACATTGATTGGATTCTGGAGTGGTAGGGGAGCTGGTCGGCGACCGGACTTTACGTCGCAACGAGGATATGTATTTGAATTATTAAAAACTGCACCCTAAATGAACCATTCAACAGGTGGATGGCCATATTGACCAGTACGAAGGATGTTGCCCATCGTCGACCCGAAGTTACTGGTTATCCATGGTGATCCCCAGCATTACCAGCTAGTTCAGGTCGCCTTTACACCTTTCGTGCTGTTTCATCCGTATAGACGTACTGAAGCGCCAGAGCAGCCGGACTGAACATAATCATACTGAACTTGTCCGTATCGGAGGGCTTGAACCTGTACTTTGTTGTGGTTGGCGCCGGGAGTAAACGTCGTGGCATTCTACCTTTTGTTCTCAATGAAGTAAGGAAGTAGTAGATTGAAATGAAGAGCCTATCGGACTGCCGCTGAACTGGGGGCTGGCGGTCACCGGTCACCAGTGGTAGGATGAGGGGGGATGGCAAGACAGATGCCATCACGTGCCATAATCAGTCTTCCTCAGTCTAAAAGTCTTTTGGTTCTTACTACCTACCATCGTCTCCTTTACTACAGCATTGATCCCCTTGTTTTTCATGCATTTCCAGACATTCATGGTACGCATCGATCTTGTTAGACTATGAGAAAAGCTTGCAGGAGTTGTATACCGTACACGCGAGCCGATATATATTGTTAATGAAGAGATGCTGACTTGGTCGATGGTGTACTTTTATTATCTGAACCATTCTGTACGCTCAACTTGGATGCTCCACATGGCTGATGCAGCTCCTCGATTTTAGACGGGCAGCAACAATTGCTAGCTGGGGCTTGTCGAACCAATTAGGCACAATCGGTTCCGTACTGCCTTTCTCTACTACATCAATTGATGGATACAGGTCATGCATGGCTCGAGATAAGGATATAGAGAATGAAAGGTATTATGAGTATGAAATTCAATACAGTGACAATGGAAGCAAAGAGCACCTCTCAGAATGGTGCAGACTTAGCAGCCGCCTTTAGGCCAATTCTTCCGTTGATTGTCGTCGAAGCTCCAGCAACGGAATGATCTGATAATGGTTCTTCAGAACTATGCCCACCTAGTGTGACACGTTCAATGTCGGCGGCTGTCCGGTTTACTGATGGGTCATCTGGAAAGCTGAGGGTTACAGCCATGGTGGTTTTGGAGGTCACGGCCGCCACGAGATATACTGTGATGAAGAACATTGACTTGGGCCCAATTAGATGATCGAAACGCGGTGTCTAGTATAGGAATCCACCGACCAATGAGCCATAAAAGCAGTGAGCGAACAACCTAAAAACAGTGACCGCGAATTCATTGTCAACGTTCACTGGCACAATTAGAAGGACCACATTTATGATCTGCGGTAGTCACGTCTAAACACTCAATTGCATGAGAATAGGGCTACAGACCTGAAAAATAAAGAAAATGAAGCCAGAGACCACAAGGAGAAGTAAGACTCGCTGTCCAGAAGTCAGGGGGCTCCTTTGACTTTTCTTTCCGTGCGACCACTGGCGTTGTAGTCTGGAGAAGTTCTCAATATCATAAGGGCAATGGAAAAATATAGCATACCGGAGACTATGAAGGATGAGAAGAGTGGCGACTAGATTTGTAACCAGCGATAAACCCGATGCAGCATCGTCTAGATTGTCCACAATTGTTGATGCTCCTCCAAGCGGGTTGCTTTCATAGAACATGGCAGGGTTGCTTAGCAAAATCAAGAATGCTGCTGACGTTCCTGCATAGTCTGCATGAAAAGAAATACTTCTATTTCAAAAGAGCAACGGCATACCTATGGCGCCCATAAGTAGAAAACACGGCACAAACATAATCCACCGCCGATTAGGAAACAGTACCCAAGCTGGCCAGACCATTATGCAGTCGTTGACGATCAGCTAAAGCCTCATCAGACGTGATATATTACAGGCTAAAAAAGAGGCCGATACCTGTATTTGTTGTGTCCAATCGCCCAGAATTTCAAGATCTACCATTGCATGGTTTATTATCTGCGCTGAACTCTGGCGAATCAGAGCTTGTTCGATTTGTCGTGCATATGACATCACTCGAGCAACCATGGTAATCAAATGAAGTGCGAAAGTTGCCAGTATTGCTATCAACATTATTTTCCTTGCTGGTGTACCGAGTCCACGCCCCTACGGCAAAGTTCAATAGATATCAAGGTATATTCGGTATGTATGACTTACAGAACAACAAAAATTCCGGTTATAAGGAGCCCCGCAGCAATTCCTATAAAGATAATGTCAGATATGTTATTTCAGTTATAATTACTTGCCGCACCAAAAGACAGGCTAGTTATTACGCCCAGTGGGAAATTCATGTTCAAAACGGAGCCAACATGTTGAAACCAGGCGCGTTCATCGGGTGTCATTGCTTTTTCGATGTGAGTCGGAGCCCACTGCAGTTGGGGATACGACCTTATAGAGCTTTACGTGGTGGTCATGGGGCCAATCTCGAATATCAAATTTTCATCATAGCTCTTCACCCTCCAGTGCATAACCTTGATTAACATTGCGTTACTGACAATTTCTCAGTAGTAAGTAAAAATATGTCCCCTCGATATCTTTTGATGAGCAGCAGACTTACATTATAACAATGGGTTCACGGCGGAATGTTAGCTTCTTCTGCGATGTTATCACATATTGCCAGTGATTTTGAGGATGATCATCGCCCATCAATTCTTGAAACAACGGCCGTCTGCCGCCAGATGAATAGCAGAAACATTAATCACATGCCACGGGACTGAGTATTAGGCGCCGAATATCGATCAAGATCAACTTTCGAGACTGAGCCAAAATCTCAATCGCCGACCCCTGGCCAGGGGTATGTTGCACATGGGACGGAGAAATGTCGAGTTCACGGTACCGTATCCCAGGCACGCATATGTCCGATGCTATGGAATACGTCTGGGAAGGCAATAAGAAGATGGAACGAGAAAGTGTGTTCAGGAATGTATCGGAACTAGATATTGTAAACGATATTGACCTGTTGTCAGTGCAACCACCACCTCGCCCTCCAGCCGCCCACCCGCCCGCCCATAGGGGCTCCTGATAACTTGCTAGCGTGTTTCTCATCCTCTTCGACCAGGGCCCGAAGTTCCCTTCATCATGAAGGACGGAAAGAACGAACCGGGACTATATGCGGACGACGCATAGATAGCAGGTGCATAGATGACCACAGCAGCAGTTTGAAAGATGACGTGGATGTTGACCTCGGCATTTGTAGGCACTAAGGTTGAGATCGAAACTGATGATAGTGAGCACGAGCACTACCCGAGGTACACAGTATGACGGAGGCGGGAATGGGGGCACTCCGAGTTCATAGTCGGAGCTACACCACCAATGTGCGGACCCCATCTTTTATCTGGGAAGGCGCGGGCTCACTGCTCAACAGGATGGGTCGATGGTTGTGTTTGGCCAGGATTGAACCAGGATGCGGTGCTGCTTAACGTAGTGACCATAGTCGTAGCAGTGTCTATGAACTCGGTAGTTGTTATTGTAGTATATAGTCGTAGTTGTAGCCCTCTTGAACTCGAACTCACACACCTGTCTCCTTGTATAGTCCCATCAGAAGGGGTGGACGAAGGTGAAGGTCAGGAACGTCAAGAGCTGTAAGGCGGCAGTAGCTGGGTAGCGGGAGGCTGGAGGGAGGTGGGAGATCGAGGCAAGCGCAAGGTGAATGTTGGGAGTGCTGCTATGATGAACAGAGGAATCGTGCGGAAGTGCAGCACTACCATTGTTCATAAGCCATTGTCCGTTGTCCACGAAGACGCAAAGGGCAAACACGAAGTTAAGCCGAAGACGCAAAAGAACATTATACCCGGCACATGTGCAAGCACACAGATAGAGGAGGGTGGATAGGCCACACACGTTACCTCTTGTCACCCACCCAGCATACGAACTCCAAAGCTTCAGCTTGAACAAATTTGGCCAGCTCTGGTAGCCTGAAGACGTGGAGAACAGGCACACAGTAACACCAGAAGATTGAGGATGGTCACTGGTCACTGATGCTGAGGGCCTATCCCAGCACTCGTAAATCAATGCCCACACCAGCCGCAATCGTCCTCTTTACTATCCCATACGTCGAGGCCGATGTCAAAGTTCATTTATCATGGACATTGTCATTATAACTTGGCGGTATGAGCGTTACGCATAGAGGAAGGAGGTGTGAGGTGTATGCGTGAGTAAGGGCCATTTTACGGACGGCGGGGACGTCGATTCCAATTTTAAGTCCAGAGTGGCAGCAGAGATGGTGGTGATGGTGGTAACGGTGGAGGCTTCGTTTGTGACGGGGGACGGGTTCGGAACTTCGGATATGGACATCACCAGCAGCTGCACCGTGGACGAGCAGCCCAATACTTATACTATAGCGACAGGCCGATGGTTCTGTTCACCAGCATGTAGTAAATTGCCCATTGTCGGCCCGAAGTTGCTGGTTATCCATGGGAAGCCTAAGTACTCCCAGCCAGTTCTAATCGCCCCTGTATCTTGCCCACTACGTAGTTATACTGGGGCCCCAGAGTGGTCTTGACGAACATGCTTATAATGAAGAGCCAATGGATGGGGTTGTCACTGTACCAGGAGAGACTGATCAGTGATCAAAGAGTCGAGACTCGGAAGGGATTCAAGGGAAACACTATCACGTGATGTACCTTGGGGGCCTTTTTTCTGGCCTTTTTTTTTTTTTTTTATGCATCATCGTTCTATTTACTATAGCGTCGCCCTCCTCAGTGCCGTCGTATTATCAGGTGCCCATGGTATATGTAACTTACTCGTTGAGTCATCCTACTCAGATCTGACTAATGCTCACGCCAGGTTATCTCTAAACGTTGCCATGCCATTGTAGGAGACATTTCCTGCCAATTTTACTAGGCTTTTGTACGCACAAGCACTGCGTCGGATCCCAGGAGAAAATTTGAAGTATACTGGAAAAATATCAATTAAGCACAGTTATTTGAGTAGCGCCTCTCTTGACAATGTTAACCATTAATCTATGTAGGTTGTGCATAACTTGGACGTTTGGATGAGAATAAAAGGTGTATGAGGGCGAATTGTGAGTACAAAATCCGAGGCAGTAATAACGGAAGCGAACACCTCTTAAAATGGTGCAGAATGAGTCTCCGAGATTTGCTTATCACCTGCACCCGTAGTGGCCTCTTTCAGGCAACTCCGTCCATTGGGGGTCGCTGAAGCGCTGGGGATTAAATCATTCGATAATGATTCTTCCGGAGAACCATACAAATCTGATGGGACACGTTCATTGTCAGCGGCTCTCTGCTTTACAGGTGGGTCATCTGGGAGACCGAAGGTTTGAACCATGGAATTTTTGGAGACCACGGCCGCGACGAGATATACTGTGACGAAGGACATAAACTTTTGTCGAGTGAAATGAGCAAAACTATACGGATAATATAAGATTTCACTGACTATTGAGGAATAAAAGCAGTGAGTGAATGCCACAAGGGCTGCGAACAAAGACATATTGTTTACGTTCACTAGCACGGTTTGACGAACAACAGTTATGCGCTGTAGTAGTTGGCTTTAAGCGCTCAATTGTATCAGAGGAAGTGATGGTACACACCTGAAGAGTAAAAAACATGAAGCCAGATACTACGAGGACTAGCAAGATCCGCTGTCCAGAGGTCAAGGGACTCCTTTGACCATGCTTTCCGTGTACTAACCAGCGTTGTAGTCTGGGAAATTTCTCAATAAGATGAGAATTAGAGGAAATATAACGTACCTAAGACTGTAAAGGATTAGGGCAGTGGAAACTAGATTCGTGGCTGATGATAAAGCCGTTGCAGCAGAATCCAGAACTCTCATGATCGTCAAAGCCTCAGTTGCTTGGGTTTTCATGAACTCCGCAGGGTTGCTCCGAAAAACTAGCGATGCTGCTGACATTCCTGGATGATCCACATGAGAAGAAAAGTGTCTACCTTGACAAAACAATCCCATACCTATAGTACCCACAAGGAGACAACATGGTGTAAGCATTGTCCACCTCCGATTAGGATACAAGACCCAAGCTGGCCAGACTATTGCACAGTCGTTGATTATTAGCTATCCTCTCGTCAGACTCAATATACGACAGGCTACAAATGAGACTTATACCTGTATCCGTTCCGCCCATCCCAATAGAATTTGAAGATCTACTGTTGCTTTGTTTATCGTTTGTGTTGAATCCCGGTGAATGAGGGCTCCTTCAATTTGCCGTGCGTAGATTATTACTTGAGCAACCATAATAATGAAATGGAGCGCAAAGGTTGCCAGGATTGCTATCAACATTACTTTCCTCACTGACGTACCAAGTCCGCGCCTTCTGTGGTAAAGTTCAATAGATGTCAAAGAGTATTCCATGTATGACTTACAGGACGATCAACGTCCCCATTGTGAGAAACCCTGCAGCCATTCCTGTAACAGCATGTCAGGTACGTCATATCAGTGACTATAATTGCTTGCCATACCGAAAGACAAACTGGTTATCGCTATCAGTGGGAAGTTGCTATTCAGTGCCACGCCAGCATGTTGGACCCAGGCGCGTTCGTCAGGCGTCATTGCGGTTATTTGATATAGGTTGGAGGTCAATGAGTTTAGGGTGGACAGATTTATAGAGCTTATGTGGTGGTCATGGTGCCAATCTCGAGTATCATGAACGAGGAGCGCATGGTATAGCTAAGAATAGAGTAATTCACTTTACGCCTGCTTTTGGTATCGACTGGTTACCTCAGCTACTATCGAAGTAACCAAATCTTCATAGTTGTTGAATCACCTGTGATGTGTTACTGTCAGTTTCAAGTAGCGTGTCCCTCGGATGTCTTTTCGCGAGTGGCAGATAGGTCGGGTAGGAGTTGATTCAATTAAATTCCACCTTCAATTTATTCCAGGCAGCCTTCAAAAGTTGGACGTTGAACGTCGAACATATTGAATGCCCCAAAATGAAAGGTGGTCGCTGTGTTTCTTTGGTTGTGGAACAATTGGAACTATCATGAACGCTGGTTATGCGGCTAAGTATCAGTGACAGAAAGGTAGCACTGACTTGTCTTAGTCGCGACTAAGCCCAAATTGGTATCCATTGTACATGGTAGTAACGTTGACGCTGAGCCAATGCCTCGACCTTTAACCCCATGTGCAGGAACATCTTGCACATGTATATGGAGCACAAGAACATTGGATCTAGGATACTGAAATGTCAGGGGTCCAAATATCCTATACTATGGATTGAGTTTAAGAAAGAGGGCGACGTACCCAAACCAGATATCCTAAATGGCGGTGACCCTTCCTACGAGCAGTGCTTCCGCCAACTGGCCCTCTAACCACAAGCTCGCAGCTAAAACCTTCTACTTGGAACTCTTCGACTTGGCCCCGTATGAAATGAGAGAGAGCCTACTTCTTCATGGATGGCATGCAGAACAAACCGGGCTTCTTGCGAATGGCACGGGGGTGGAGTCGTAGTTGTAGTTGTAGCCCTCTCGAATTCGAATGTCTGTCCCTTTATATAGTCCCACCACGGAAAGTTGGCGATTATATGGATCAGGAACGGGATGGCTGTAAGGGTGTGGTTGGGTGGTTGGGAACAGAGGAAGGTACACATCAACAGCGATTGTCTCTGTGGCGGTATCATGTTGCTCATGAAAAAGTCGCACATACCCCGTCCTCGTTATAGCTCGTCACCGTCGTGAGCACGGCTGCCTGGATTCACTGGATTCGGTTGGTTCCCTTGGATTACGCGTCATAGGAGAGCTTCGGGAGACGAGGACGCGGGTGCCAAGTGGGAGGCTCGGGACTGGGTGGAGATAAGCGTGCTTGCCCTCCCCTCGTTCTCAGTTCTCCTAGATCTGCCTTCTCCACCCTGCGTGCCTGTCCTCCCCTTCCCGGCCTCCCTACCTACACAGACTTCCTCCTCCTCACAGGCCGACACAAGAAAAGAATGGAACGAGCGCGTGCGGCTACTGGGGGTGGCGTGATGACTCCTGGGTTGCTCCAGGATTGATTAGGGCGTACCCATTTTTAACTATGTGCCACAAGAGTTTGTGGGATCTATGACAGGAAAAGGGAGGAAAATATACGGTTGTCAGTAAGCTTTTTGTGGAATACTGGCGTTGAATGTGAACCTCCATCCTATTTCACCCGCAGAAACAGAAACAAAACGAGGCAGGCAATGTGCTATGGCTATTGAGGACGGTGCCTCATCCCCCCTTCTAACTGCTTCTTAACGGTATCTGATTGCCCAGCCTCTACAAGCACCGGTCAGTCTCCTAACACCATAACCTATTTCCGAGGTTGTTGCAGTGAGGTCGGCTGTGATTATGATGAGACGGTACTGCTTCGCCTTCGTCCGAAGATGGTAGGGGAACCGGCTCTGCATGCCACCGTTATAGGTCACCGGGGTTATGCAGGCGCAAGTGTGTCTATAATCTGATATGAATATGACGGCGTAGAGCTGCTATAGCCACAGCTCTAGTTCCAGGGTGATTTCGGTGACCCCGCTGAATGAATCCGTCAAGAATGGTCACGGTCTTACCACTAACAAGCCCCTCAAGGAAAGCGTTATGAAAAGCTCAGGGCCAGAGTCGTTGGAATTGGCATGATGGCGCCACTAGTACTGAGGCAGACTCAAGAGCGTCTTGATATACGGTACACGCCGGATGGTTGTCAAATTGTCGGAGGTTGTTGGTTGATGCCATCACGTGCAGTGAGGAGTTGAAGAGAAATTATATCATCGATCCCAATTTGCCGACTACCCAGCTCTAGTCGCCTCCACACTTTCTTGCTCCTTTACCCACGTAGTTAGGGGGCATGATGAACATGATCCTGTGGAACTTGAAGCCCTCATTTACTTTTCGAATTTCACCAGAACCACGACGGTGGTGTGTCCAAGCCCCAGGCTGTACTTCGCTCCTGTCTGCGCATGGGTACGACTTCGGGAAGTGGGGGAATTATGAGAGTATAGGTCCACACTGACAGCGACCGTCTTTGTGGAAGCGATAAGACGAAGCACGATCCAGAGGATATCATCTCTTTGGCCGATGCTGCGAAAATGTAACGTGATAAGGCTTGACATGGTCTGGCATTGGCGAGGGAGTTGTACCCTTGGAAGACGGTGCGTACGTCATCCTTCCCGGCTTCTCCTCAACGGTATCTGATCATCCAGCTTCCTTCAGAATTGTAGCTATTTCAGTAAGACTGACCACCATTACGGTGAGGGACTCACAACTTGGCTCTATGGGATGTTGCGATGACGATAGTGGGGAGATAATTCGGCAGTCCGCTGCTGCGAGTCACTGGGGTTATGCGGGTGGAGGTGACTGCAATGTCGTAGAGCCTCCATGAAGCTCCCAGCCACAGCTCCAATTCCAGAGCGACTTTGGCAACGTCACTGAATCGATCGGTCTTGGTGGTCTTGATTTCAAGGTCGTATTTGAATGTTTATACCATCGAGTTTTTGAAAGTCTGAGGTGAACGCTCACTTTTTTGCTGTTCAAGGGACGAATTAATGGAGTCATTGGAGCGGCACTAACCAAGGCAGGGTCAAAAGCGCCTCAGCTGTGAGCGCTGAAAGCGTCAAGCGTATGGGTACATGGACGGTTGGCGTATGGCATCACGTGCAACTAGGTGTTGAAGAGACACGGTCTATCTTTAGAACGGGCACTTCGGCCGCACTTCCACTCATCCGAATCGCAGTCATCAAGTCACAGTGGCTCGTCTTTGCTTCCGTCCACCATACCTTCACTTCCAATTTGACAAAGTGTGTATACAGTCGTTCTATTAACATATGGCTGCTACGACGCGAGTCCCAAAACTTAAACGCCCTGAACTCCGTCCTTATTCAGGTGGAAATTGGTAAACTAATGGTCAAGACATGCGCCTGCCCAGTTCTGCATTTTTTACATCGCGCTAGTTGATTCTCAGCAGCTCAATTGTAATAATGCAAGCATGGGAGTTGTTCCCCGAACGAAAATGGTGGGTTGGGCCTTAGTTTAGTTCTACTTCTATGTTTGCAACCTTAGGTGAGCAGCATACGATACCCACCACTCATTCTGATATGAAATTTATCAGTTATGTGAATATATAGGGATCCTGACAGACAGAAGCTAAGCGTCAATTAATATTAATCGATGTAGGCTCTGCAGGACGTGGGATAAATATGGAGAGGTAAAGGTGTGTAAGCCTGATCATGAATCGTGAAAGCCAAAGCATTGGCGATGGAAGCGATGAGCGCCGCTCAGGGCAGTGCAGTTCTAGTCTCCAAAACACCTTTGTCGCTTATACCCGTAGCAGCCCCCTTGAGGCCCATCGGCCCATCGAGTGTCGCCAAAGGTTCAGCAACTTCTGAACTAACTGGTAACGGTTCTTCAGGAAAACCGCGCACATCTGGTGTGATATGTTCAATGTCGGCAGCTGTCTGGTTTCCTAGTAGGTCGTTTGAAAGACTGAAGGTTTGGACCATTGAATTCTTAGAGGTTGCAGCTACGACGAGGTATACTGTGACGAAGAATATTGACTTCGGTCTAATTAGATCGTTGAAATGACGTGTTCGAGACGAGACTTCACCTACCAATGAGCTGTAAAAGCAGCGAACGAACGTCATTAAGGCAGTGTGCAAGGAAACACTGTTCACGTTCACTGGCGCGATTGTCAAGATCACATTTATGAGCTGCAGGGGTTCCTTCAAACACTCCGTTGTATATAAGAAAATATGCCACAAACCTGAATAGTAAAAAACATTAAGCCAGACACCACAAGGACTAGCAAGATTCGCTGTCCAGTGGTCAGGGGACTCCTTCGACCTTGCTTTCTCAGGCTGTGTGGCCAGCGATGTAGCCTGGGAAATATCTCAATAGGACGGTAGGGTGATAGGAAAATATAACGTACCTGAGACTGTATAGGATTAGGGCGGTGGCAACTAGATTTGTCGCTGACGATAGAGCCGATGTTGCACAGTCCAGAATGTTCAATATTGTCAGTGCTTCAGTTGTGCTGTTTCTGATAATTTCGATGGGGATACTTGACAGAATTAACGACGCTGCTGAAGCTCCTATGTAGTCTGCATGAAAAGAAATGCATCTACCTCGAGGGATGATGCCATACCTATGGTACACATAAGTAGGAAACACGGTGCAAGCCGTATCCACCTCTGATTAGGGTACAAGACCCAAGTTGGCCAGACCATTATACAGTCGTTGACGATTAGCTAACCTCTCGTCAGATCTAATATTAGGCTATAATTGCGACTCATACCTGTACCTGTTCTGCCCATACCAACAGAATATTAAGATTTATCGTTGCATTGTTTATCATTTGTGCTGAATCTTGGCGAATCAGGGTTCTTTCTATTTGACGAGCGTAGAAGATCACTTGGGCAACCACGGTAATGAAATGCAGCACAAGTGTTCCCAGTATTGCTACTAGTGTTACTCTCCTTGCTGGTGTATCGAGCCCACGTCTTCTATGGTAAAATTCAATGAAAGTTTACAGGTGTTTCACGCATGGCTTACAGAATAACAAGCAACCCGATTGCGAGAAGCCCCGTTGCCATTCCTGCAAAGACAATTGTCAGATACCTCATATCATATACTCACTTGCCATACCGAAAGAAAGAACGGTTATTGCTGTCGATATGAAGTTTGTACCCAGTACAATGCCCACATGTTGGAACCAGGTGCGTTCATCGGGCGTCATTAGTTAGTTGACGTAGGTTGGAAGTCACTGAGTTCAGCGGCACGATTTTATAGAGCATTATGTGATGGTCAAGGTGCCAATCTCGGGTATCAATCTTAAAAATGAGGAGCTTGTGATATGGCTAATAATAGAGTAATTCACTTCAAAACGTGCTTTTCATATCAACTGTTTACATCAGCTATTGAATAACATAATATCCACAGCTGTATCACATACTGAAAGTGAACGCCATGGCCGCTGAATTGCAGAACCATAGGAACTATCATGAATGCCAGTTATAAGGCTGGGTATCGGTGGCGAAGGGTAGCATTCACCTGTTTCAGTCGTGGCCAACTCCAAATCGATGTTTAATGTACATGGTAGCGAAGTTGAAACGAGCTAAGACCTCAGCTCTCAACTCTTGGCTAGAAACATGTGGCACATGGGCCCTGGAGCGCTGGGCCCAAGATATCATACAACAGAGCGCCCATATACCCTATCTGCGGATTACGTTTGGAGGAAACGAAGAACAAACCGGAGCCATTCGCAGGCACATGGTGGCCCGAGAGATGAGGAAGTTGATCATGAATTCTACGTCCGAGAAGTAGGGGTTGAGGTTGATGCCAAAGTCGACGATAGTGAGCGTGAGTCGTATGTTCCCATCATGAGGTGCTTGATGTAACAGGGGAGCTTTCAGTATGAAGCTGGCGCTACATTATCAGTGGGCGGACCACTGCTTGGCTGGGGTGGGTTAGCGGCTGTGTCGAATCAAGGAAGATGTGGTGGTACAGGTGATGTTGCCCTTATGCCTGCGGTGATGTCCTTGGTAGCAATAGGGATACGTAGTTGTAGTCTTGATCCCAACACTCCCGAACTCGAACTTGAATGTGTCTGTCCCCTTGTATGGTCCTGCCAGGAAAAGGAGGTCGAAGGGGTGATGTTTATGTGGTTCAGGCACGGCGTTGGGCGGTTGGGGACAAGGGAGGGAGGCGAGAGCCATGATTAGTATGGAGTGTTTGGCGGTCATGCAGCTGTACCCAAGCTTTGAACTCTTCTGCAGGTTTCTCGGCCTCTCAGACTCGCCCTTCTACTGGGGTAAAGAGCCTGCTTCATCACTGAGAGCTGCGAGATCAAACAGGGGTATGGATGAGTACAGCGATGGTTCGAGAGATATAGAGGCTATTAATCTCGAGCGGTGTGTCTGAGAGGTTAATAGGTTGATTGATGTTGACGTTATAGTCGACGATGGCAAACTTAAGCCGCGTATGACTAACACATGGTGCTTGATGTGACAGGGACGTCCCGAGTTTGAAGTCGGGGATATATCATAAGCGGACGAACCCAAGACGAATCATCTCTTTTATTTGGGGAAATATTGGTCAAGCTCAGTATGTGCGGCTTGACGGCTGTATCGAGTCAAGGGGAATGTGGTGGTGCATGTCGATGCTGACGTTATAGTTGCGGCGGCGATAGTAGTAGGAGTACATGGTTATATCCGTAGTCGTACCACTTTCCAACTCGGAAACGGATGCATGTGCCTCTTGTATAGTCGCGCCGGGAGAGGGTGGTCAAAGAGGTGGTGTTCACATGGGTCAGGAGCGGCACTGGTAGTAAGGTCGTAGTCGGGCAGCTGAGAACAGGGGAGAGGGAGGCGAGGATTGTGGCTGGTACAGGGCGGGCGGTGGTCATG
>JABCKU010000094.1:0-48489 GCA_018221655.1 Myochromella boudieri | reverse complement strand
GAAGCTCGCTCCCAGTTTTCTGCGATCCGTCTTCTCGTCGTAAGCCAAAAGACAGAGCACTTGGCAGATGTACGTTCCTCTTTTTTGAACTTAACACGCACGTTATCCTCAGTACACTGCTATTTTACTTAGATAACAATCACCAATTACTCTGATATTATAGAGCACTTCAAGTTGGTACACCAAAATGATGAAGGCCCATTGGAACTCGGAGTTAGCTTCCGTTTAGCGCACATCCGCCGTCGTGACAAACAAAAAGACAGCCAGATATTACTAGCAGCCAGTCAATCCCAGCCATCGACGTGTACCATTGTCTTAGAAATGGTTCATCATAATCCGCCCCCGGGGTCATACGATACTGGTTTTGATTTCGTAAAACTAGTACCAAGGGTTTTACCTTTCGCCCATGCATCACAGTTGCGTGTTGCCTTTGACCATGTCCAACCTATCAGCACCTCCGAACCATCACTCCTCCTCTTCCTAGGTTGCAACAAGTTTATTCTTGGCCCACCTGGGACGTTCAACGCCACCCCTTTTCACTGCATACGAGTAACGTCTTCCAACCCTAGCCGCCACCCTCCCGCATTGCTTCTCCCTGCAAAGCTTATCCGCAATATTGTTCAAGCTTCGTTGGGCATGACCCAACCTACTAACCCTGTTCTCAATTGGCGTGCACAGTTGATGTCATGTGGTCTTGTATGCAGAGCATGGGCTTTTGTTCTGGACCTCTTTTTTGAGTTCCTCCATGAGGGGTCCTCAATCGATTCCCCTAATGTGTATTGTGTTGCACGCTCACTTGAAACGCGGCCAGAACGCGCAACGCTGATACGCTCTTTCTCCTCCAGTGACTTTCAAGACTTTACATACGAGAAGTCCAGTGGATACTGGGAGCATATTCTGAAAGTCTTGGAACACGCCACATCTGTTTCTCACCTGAGCCTCGTGCATGAACTCGGATATCTTCCTACACATGCAACAAGCACAATTGCGCGAATACTTCCAACCCTACTCCAGATCCATAAATGCACTATAAATGTTTCATGGGATGATAGGGAATTTAACATCCCTTGGTTCAGCATGGGCGATTTTCAAACATACATCTCCAACTGGAAACTCCTTGACGAACTGGAGTTAATGAACTGGGGGATTCCGGTCGCGGACTCGTATACCGAGTAAGTGCTGTCCACAGCTCCTCTTAAACTTACATTGACATGAGCTCAACAATGCTAGTGGCGCGACGTCTTTATCCAATGCCTGGCCCAAACTCCGGGTTCTCTTGCTCTGTATGGGGTCGTTGACAGGCTCCCAGTTGATAAACTTTGGGAGCCCGTGTTTGACAAGCGTTTACTTCATGGAAGTAAAAGGCTTCTCAAACAAAAGTTTTTTTACGTTTCTCTCAATGATTGCCTCCACAGTTGTCACAGTAACCATCGTACGATGCCAAATACTGAGGCCTGAGAACGAAGAGCATGCCCTCGACGCTGCCATACCAGACATGACGGCTCTTACTTCCCTACATGTTGAGGGACCGATTATCACCGCCCTCACTCTTTCCCAAAAATGTGTTAGGCTCGATGAATCTGGCCTGCCAACCTATGCTTCTTTGACCATTATGCCCTGTACGACTTTAGAGTCAAGAACCGTGCTTGTTGCGGATCAGCTGAATTTGGATGAAGTGGCAGATGCGATGAGTGTCACTGGATGGACCGCAGTGTCCATCGCTTTGACAAACATGGATCCTGACACCGTTGCCCGTGCACAGGAGATCGCTGAAGCGAGAAATATATATCTACAATGTAATCTAATGACGCCGATGTGACTACATGGCAAAGAATAGGGATTGAAGACCCAAGTAAAGAAACAAAACAAGCAGTTTAGTCAGACTCGGTTTATAGTAACCTTGAATCGACTCATACCAGCTTTCAAAATATACGGACCCCATGCGCTTCCCACCGCGCCATGTTACTGTTACCTACTTGACTCCATCAACATCCTACTGCTAGGCGGCTGGTGTGTCAACGAGGGGCCAGGGCCGTTGGGTCCGAAGTCGATTATTAGTATCGGGATATGGTAACTTTGGACACCACGAAATTCAACCCCAATTTGAAGAAAGGCATAGGCGGCATCTGTGTTGGGGTAAGGGAAAAAAAAAGAATTGCGGACCTGGTAAGAGCAGCAACTCGAGTCGAACGAGTGACCTTGGGGTAGTAAACTTGGCACAACGCGTCTTGAAGATTCAAACCCCATGCGCTCTCCACTGCGCCATGCTGCTGTTTGGTGTGGTGGTTGTATGCAGTAACTTGTACCGGGGTGGCGGGGACACTAACCCGAGAAAAGAGACGGGCGAAAAAAGGAAACGGAACACACCAGCGACACCGTTAAAAGCAGTGATGTAAGTTTAACGAATAACTTTAAGATTTAAAACCCCAGGCGTTGGCGAATTATGCCTCTGCGAGTGACCCGACTCTTTGGGTATGAGAAGAGAACCGTTGAAGAACTTGGGAGTATAAGCGTAAGAGGGGGAGAAGCAAATGAAATACCAATGATTCAGAACAAGTCGACCGTCGAATCAGATAGATAGTCTAGAGCCTGGGTTGATTTTTAAAAGGCATCGGCTCTCCGATGTCCATGCCACGCCGTGCTATCTATTTTCTTCAGCTTGATGAATTTGTGTGGTTTGAATGGAGTACAAAAAAATAGGTGACGATGTAAAGCCAACAGCTTACAGCTTGAAGTTGCAGAAGCAGTAACTTGAGTCGAACAAGTGACCTGGGCCTGAAATGAAGGCAAATATCAACAAGACGCCCATGCGCTTCCAACTGCGCCATACTGCTGTTTTCAAGAATCAACATATCCGATTTAACTGATTCGTCGTACGCAGGTCAGCTTGGTCTGCCGTGAAGGAGTATCCTCAGGGGGCTCTAGACACAGAGCTTTCCGAAGAAGGTATAGTGGTGGACTTGGAGATGCCAACAGTGGTGCTGATGAATAATGAGCGTAGAACACAGAACGTACTAAGGGAAAAAAAAGGTGGCTTGCCATTGCCATTAGCAACTGCGTCATGCTGCTATAACAAACGCCCCAAACGCCCTCAGTATGCACCACGCCGCGATGATTGTCCATTCTTAAAGTCCAGACGGAAGAACATATTGTCATTAGAGTACGAGTCTTGACCGCTGGGACGCTGAGCACGGTGCGCCCCTGATGACGGTTAGGGTTCTTTCGAAAAAATTGTTCTAAGCCTGATTATCCATAGCAGCAACTCGTTTCGATCGAGTGACCTCAGGGTTGCACATAGTAGAGATATGGGCCCTGCGCGCTTCCAACTGCGCCATGCTGCTGTCTGAGGACGCTACGGATGATGGAAATGGCCATTATCGATGCATTACGTAACGCTAGCACGAGGACGCAGCGGCACAGCACAATCAGATTTGTGGGTTTGACCACAGGGTTTATTTTTTAAAGTAGAGTTAAGATTTGTTACAAGAGAAGTGAATGGGCTAGGCACGGTCGGAAACAATAGAGAAGAAAGAAGAGGAAAGGTTGGTTAGTGTTTGTCACGGATGGGTGATCAAGGCAGTTGGACTGCCACGCCCTTGGGGCTGCACTGAAAAACTTTGCATTTCTTCCACATACCACGTATTCTTTGTATTCCCCTTTTTTTTCTTTTTTCCTCCGGCCTTTGCGAGGCTCGACCATTTAGTGCAAGTGGCGCCGTGCAGGAAGCCACGAAGTTACAGTGGGAGTTTGAAAAGAAGGGCAGGAAAGACGAAGAGGTGCAAGGGTAGTGATATACTGGCCTTCATTCCATGTCAGGCAAGGTACCTCCCAAAGGCCCACGCGCACTTTTAGCAGCAGGGACGCCGTCTTTGACGACGGCCGGTGTAACTAGTTCTTCACCTATCGCATCGACGTCGTCGGCGCAGCCAGGTCCACCATCAACATCACATCACCCGCCGCTGCCGCCTCCGCCAACAGCGTCTACTTCTTCGTCACAACAGCAGCCCTATCCGCCTTCCAACCACAATGCCAGCAGTAGCAGTAGCTATGGCACGAACCATGACTCGTACCCGCCATCGTCCTCGTCTTCGCACCCGCCAACGGGCCCACGCGCGTCACCGACGAGCAGACCGATACCTACGGGTCCACGGCATTCTGCACCAGGGCAGGGACCGGGACCGGGGCGGTACGGGCGTGGGGGATATGGTAGTGGGCGGGAGAGAGAACGGGAATGGGGAGGGGATAGGCATTGGGATGGGGATCGAGAACGAGAGAGGGAGAGAGATTGGGATAGGGATGCGTATGTACGAGAGCGGGAGAGGGAGAGGGTGGAGAGAGATAGGGAGTGGGAGCGGGAAAAGGAGCGGGAAAGGGAAAGGGGGAGGGAGGTGTGGGAACGGGAAAGGGAACGGGGCGATGGCGCTCTTCAGACCAATCGTCGTCCGATATCAATTAAGAATACGCTTCAGGATACTTCAAAGGTCCGTCGCGTTCTTTTTTTATGATTTATTTTATTTTAACACGAGATTGCAGCCGACGCGACCGACAACGACGAATGGCCACACCGAGCCCAATGTAAGCAATTAATCTCTTTTTATTTCGTGTGATATAAATTAATAACTACAGATAACGACGAGTATTGCCCCGACGGTCACACGCGCAGCCATTTCGATCTCGATCCCGCATCCGTCACAACCCCCGCCACCCCCAAAATCAGTCCCCTCGCCGTTCAAGCCGCCTTCGCCGTCCCCGCCCCCGCCAGAACCAAGCTATGAACCCCCGCCACCGCCGTCCCAGCCGCCGCCTCCAATCGAACCAGACGTCCCGCCCCCGCCACCACCACCGCCACCACCACCGTCGCCACCTCCACCACCACCAAGACTCAACAACCTACACCACAAGCTACCTCCCAAACCCACTTCGTCCGTGTCCTCTCCAGTTTCAGCTTCCTCGTCAGGTTCCAAGCACCCGTTTCCACCTCCCCCGCCACCAGCACCAGTAAAACAACCTCAACCTCAACAGCCTCTGAATGCACGCCCACAACCAATACCGCCGCCGCCATCACCACCACCCCAACCAAAAACCTACTCTCTCCCCGCCTGGCCACCCCCAAAATCATCCTACCCAGAGTCCCTACGCTCCTTCAAAGTCCTCTTCGACCCCACCCTCGAAACCGCCCCCAAAGAGAGAGACAGCTCCAACTCCAACAGCTTCAACCCCAACACACCCAGCCCATTTCTGCTCACCAACTCCGCCGCCCTCGCATGCCTCGCATCCGGCTCAAGCTCTAGTACAAATGGCACGGGGGAACATCATGCCCCGACAACGAACTGGCGTGCACTAATGGACCACATACGGAGCACAGGCACTGCGAAAGAGAGGCTTAGGGCGGAGGGAAAGGGTAAAGAGGTGTTGCTACGCTTCGAGGGCGAGGTCATTGGCCCTTTTGGGACTGCGGCCGATGTGGAAGAAGACCCGGTCCCGCGGGATCCGAGGATGGTTTTTCCGGATTTGGTCGCAGGAAGGGGAAAAGTAAAGTTGAATGTCGCCAGGCCGGCCAAGGAACTCTTCTTCCAAGTTGCTTTCGAGGTATTTATTTATTTATTATTATTATTATTGTAGTGATTAATCTAGTTTTCTCTCAGTACGATGAACACACCGTGTCTCCGCCGACTGGCGTCACTCTCACCTCCCTCCCGCCACTTACCCCATCTCAGACCCTCCGTTCGCACTACCGCAACTATGGCTCGATCATGGCCTTTGACTGGCAGGTCAACAACATTAACGGTGCTGCCCTTGGCGTCCTCCACGTCCGCTACGCTACTCCAGAACAGGCAATGAGGTGTGTCAAGGCCGAGGACGGGCGCAAGGTCGGTGCGGGGTTTGGCCTGCGTGTGGGGGGAGGGTCGAGTGCTAGCGCGGGTGCAGGACAGGCAGAGGACGCAGAGGAGAGAATACGTGCAGTGCTCGATGGGGAGGGGAAGGTGCTGAAGGTGGTGGTAAGGGAGATGGTCGCAAAGCTGGAGAGAGAAAAGGAGGAGCGGAGGAGGCGGGAGAAGGGTTTGCCCCCGCTCGTGATCCCCAGTGCGACCCCTGCACAACAGCCTAATGGAACCGCACTCCCTACACCAACACCGAATACTTCGGTGAACGGATCAGGAGGAGCGGTGACACCGGTGCCTGGGTCGTCATGGGCGGGGAAGTCTGCTCAGACACAGTCTGGGACACGCACGCCTGTCGTCCCGCAGACTGTGCCGACACTACTGGGGAAACATACTGCTCTACACCATGCGCTACCGCCAAATCCGATGCTTGCACACCATGCCCATACACAGGGACAAGGAAGCAGCAATTCCAGTCCCCACCCTGCCGCCCTACCCAACGGAATCGCAGGCACAACAAATGGGATCCCCTACCCATCGCACTCGCACCCCCTTCCACCAAAACCAGACGATAAGACTACAGCTACCACTACCACTACCGCATCCTCGTCTACCTCTATCTCCACTTTTCCAAGCACCAACACCGCCACGACGACTAACACAATCACAACCAATACCACTACGTCCACATCCACATCCGTCCCAGGAGGCCCATTCCCCCCGAAACCAAAGGTCCCAGAAAGCCTCGTGCGCGCAAGGATGGCTGTAGGCATCGCAGAGCCCATGCGGCGGGAAGGCAACGGTGCAATACCAGCTCCATATCGGAAATCGGAACACCCACGGGAGCGGGAACGAGGCCGAGACCGAGACCGAGACCGAGACCGAGACCGGTCCAGGTCCAGATCCAGGGAAAGAGATAGAGACAGAGACAGAGAACGCTACCGACCCCCTTACAAAAACGGAGACAGCTACGTACCCCTCCCTCCTCGGTCCCGGTCTCGGAGCCGGAGCCGGAGCCGGACCCCACCACCCCGGCATGGAGGAGGCCCAGGCACATGGAGGCCCCGTACGGCGGCGGGTAGGGATCGGTTCGGGGTTAGGGACCGTAGCCGCAGCCTCAGCCCCAATCATAGTTGGAACTGGAGAAGAAGTTGGAGCCGGAGTCGAAGCCGGAGTCGAAGTCGAAGTCGGGGGAGGGAGGGGGGGACGTATAATAATAACAAGTATTATGGGGGGTGGAGGGGGCGGCAGGATCGGAGCCGGAGTCGTAGTTTGTCGTGGTCGAGGTCGCGATCACGGGGTGGTGGGGGTGGGGGGAGTGGGAGGAGGGCGAGAGTGGAGCGGGTGCAGAGGGAGGAGAGGGAGGAGAGGGAAAGGGGGAGGGAGGTGGTTGTGGAGGCGTTGGCGAGGAATGGGATGGACCATGTGAAGCTGCCGTTGGTGGGGAGTGCGACGGAGGAGGATGTGAGGGAGTTTTTTGAAGGGTTTCGTGTTGACAAGGTGCGTTTTATTTTTATTATTTTATTATTATTAATGGATGGTTTACTGATTTTTATTTATTTATTTATTTTATTCGACTACCTCCAGATCCTGAAAGACCACACGGGATGGTATGTTACCTTCAACGCCCCAGATGTGGCCACTCGTGCTGCACGCGTTCTCTCCAACTCCAAGCAACTTGCACACCAGCAGGTCCAGGTCACCCCTGCCCATGCCCCTGCCCTTCCTACACATGGGCCCAAGGATGGCAAGTGGGACGATGCGGCACTGGTAAATGCGGCACAAGGTCTTATTGTCAAGGAGCTACGGGAGCTACTTGTCAAGGACGTCAGGGACCGTCTCATGGCACAGGAGATGCGGAGTGCTATTCAGACGGCGAGGGAGCGGCTGAGGACCGGCCCAGTGGGTATGCCTGCTGCTGGGGAACAGAAGAGAGGGCTGGGGCTGAAAGGGCTGTCGTTCAAGAAGCAGCCGAAGCCGAAGCCGCTGGTGGAGGTGGAGGAGGCCAAGGGTGTTGAGAAGGAGGAGGGAGAGGAGGAAGAGAGACAGGAAGAGGAGAGGGAGGAGGAGGAGGAAGAAGAAGAAGAAGTCGTACAGGAGAGACCGCCGAAGAAGAGAAAGAAGGAGGTGGTGAAGAAGGTCACGCGGAAGATCATCGAGGAGGATGAGCTAGAGTCGGAAGACGAAGATGCTATGGATCCTCTCCGTGCGAATGACGTGCTTCGGAAACGGGGCGGCGAGGACTTGTTGGAGCAGGAGAACGAGCCAGTACGGAAGAAGCAAAAGGTCAAGACTGTCGAGAGCAAGACTAAGAAGGGGGCATCCAAGAAGAAAACTAAGAGGACCCTCAAGAAGACCATTGAAACTGTCGTATTCCACGATGGCCTGGACTTTGACGTACCCTCCCTCGCACAAGTCCGAATCACTCCGGGGATCGACGACTCCTCGCTGTCTCCGTCCCCCGCACCCGAGATCAAGCGCCCAGTGACCCCTCCGCCAACTCCGCCCCCAGACCCCTTCGACACAGAACTCTGCGAAGACGACGAGGACATCTACTTCCTCAAGCTTGCTCTATCTGGGTACGAGCCCGAGCCCGAACCGGAAGAGGACGGAGAGGACGAAGACGATGGACCCACTGGTACTCCGCTGCTGCTGTTGTCCTCCCCCGAGTCCCCCACCGCGTTCCGTAAACACGTAACGGGCTCAGCACGTACGGAGGGCTTCTACAAGATCACGCATGCGGAGAAGGCAGCGTATGTCGCGCAGTACCAGGCGCGTGCGGCCACGGCTGCCGTGGTAGCCGTTGCCACGCCGGACGATCCCGCCCAAGCTCAACACATCACGTCCTCGCGGTCCAACCGTGCCAGTGCGCGACGGCGGGCACAAGGGCTGGAGGAGATCAACCAGGTGCAGCGGGCGGTGGCGCTGTCGAAGGGCGAGGGTGCTGCTGCGAATGAGCTGAGCTTCAAGTTCAACCAGCTGCAGACGCGGAAGAAGCACCTGCGCTTCGCGCGGTCGCCGATTCATGACTGGGGTCTGTATGCGATGGAGAAGATCTCTAGGGGGGAGATGGTGATCGAGTATGTGGGCGAGGTGATCCGGGCACAGGTAGCGGACAAGAGGGAGAAGGCGTATGAGAGGCAGGGGATCGGAAGCAGTTACTTGTTTAGGATTGACGAGGATCTGGTGGTGGATGCGACGAAGAAGGGGAACTTGGGGTATGTGGTTTTGTCTTGCTGGGTTTGTTTTGGGGGATCTGGCAACTGACTGACGAAATACTACAAAGGCGTTTGATCAATCACTCCTGTGACCCCAATTGTACGGCAAAAATCATCACTATCAATGGTGAAAAGAAGATCGTTATCTATGCGAAACAAGATATCGAACTCGGTGACGAAATTACTTATGGTGCGTCTTGTTTTTGTTTTTTTCCGGAGTACATCACCTACTGGTCATTGACTCATATGTTTTTCATCAGATTATCACTTTCCTTTCGAGCAAGACAAGATTCCTTGTCTTTGTGGCTCTTCCAAATGTCGCGGCTTTCTCAATTAGAACTAGCTATAATTCATCTCATAGGGTTGTTAGTTGTGTTTGTGTTACTTATACCCTTGTCCTTGCCACTCCTCAATCATTCATACTGCCTCCACATTGCATGTCGATTTTGTATTGCTACATATCTGTCGTCTTACTATGTTCGAAATTCTAATCCAGAAACCGATATCACCGGCATATAAAACCTTAAAAGATGAGGAGGGGTCCGTCACAAAACCTACTCATAGGATCTAATCTCACACGCAGCAACGTTAACCCTGAATCACCAACGGATGTAGTAAGTGGTTACTTGGATTGAATTATCGATCTTACAGATTGAAGCCCGTATGAGCGGGCACCCTGAGAACGCGAGTTCGTTTCACTTCCATGAGATTCTGCTTCTTTGAACATATGCAAGGAGTATCTGATACTCCACTCCTCAATCACCTTATTTGGGGGGTCAACGCTCGTGTATGGGAATCACGCGTGACGCTTCACCAGCTTTCAGACAGATTTTCTCATAGACCGGAACCTTCTTATCCCATGCTTAAACAACCTAATACGACAAGCCATTGCACTTTTACCTATACCCATCATTATCTGTCAAAAGTCAAGCCTCATGAGGCGATGCACGAGCCAACACCACGATGTAACAGGCTTTAAATAGGAAACACCAAGAATGACATTAGAACGGTCCAAAAAAGCATCTGTGGGAAACCCGCAGTCCCTCGAACAATCATGATGTCGCTCCCATGCTGCCATATTCATGACAGCCAGTGTATTCTACTTTTGGACGACATTCCTAGTCCTTGGTGGCGTTCTACTCAAACAAGCCACGAACATGTGCAGATAATCTGTTAATGAGCGACAATTAACTGGTGATGCGCTTTGGCGGTGGATGGGCGTATGATTAAATAACCCCAAGGAAATATCCGTCAGTTCCCCGTTCATGACTGAAAAGCCATACTACAAGCCGTTGTATTCACAGAGGCAGGTCTGTGCTGAGAATTCGGTTTTTTTTTTCGGCACCCACTCACTCTTCTGAGAATAACGATATGCACCCAAAATGTGCTCCGCCCTGTGAGTCACTCTGGTTCCGCATATATTAGTTGTATGGAGATTTTCCTGGGGGCTCACCTTTCCCTTCAGTCGTTCCAGAATACACGAGACCTGGAAGTCATACGCGTGCTATCCCTAATCCCCTATTTTACCGAGGTCTTTCTGGGCTGCCGAAGCGAGAATTTTCCGCTTAGTAAAGTTTCGATTCAACCGTAATGAACTGACGGACGGAGAGTCTACCGACAAGGCGTCTGAATAACGTGCACGTAGTCAGTGACTGTTCGCCACGCGCTGGGGCATCTTCCATTGTCTCTTACAGGCGTCGGATAACGGTACATAAAATATGAGAAGCTGAGGAACAGGGTCGGCTTCAGCGGGTGGGCCATTGATCACCAGTGTATAACCGCAACCGCACGCTTTTGAGTGAGTTATCCACATCTGACCGTCACAGTCGTCGACGGCGTTGGCAGAGAATTGTAGAAGGAGGTTCGGCGCCTTCGGCATGTCAAAGCTTCGATGTTGACCAATCGCTTGTTCGGGGGTCGGAAAACGGAGTGGAGTCGAAGGTGTGTTGAAGTTCCCCTTCAACCTCTAAGCTTCGGACGCTGGTTGAGTGGGCCGTAAAGTCGCATGCGTGGGTCATATGAAAGCTTGTAGGGAGATAGTTCCCACTTCCTACCTGGTATACACTCTCCAAAAGATGTTCCAGGAGCCTTGTGCTCCAACAGGAATGACTTGACCTTCTAAGTCCACATAAGCGCCATACTCATGCCAATAACTAACGAAATACCGTTGGTCTCCATGAGGGACGTTTGCACGTATAATGGTACGTTAAATTGCCGTTACTCACCGCTGAAAGCTTGTCGATAACTGCAAGCCGTGCGGTTGCGATTTTTTAAAACGCAGGTTGGTATAAGGTTTGTTGCATGGTCAGCTGAGGTAGCTGATGTTGATGCGTAGTCATAAACCCGGTCGAATCATGCTTACGTTGGGAGGAATTTGTACAAGGAAGAACAGAGAATTGGGGTCCAGGGCCGCACAATATTTTCGAATCCCCAGTTTCCGGCGCTTGCATTATGGTGGGCGGCCATAAAGTTAGCATGAAGCCAGCTCGTCTATAGCGCTGCCTTGGAGGATCTGGAATTTATCTCATCCTTGAACAAAAACTATTCTTGGTCTCCCGCTCCTGGTGTGCAAGCTTCCAAGATAGCCGTTAGCCGCCGTGACGTATAATAATTTAGTTGGATCGCTACCGGCGAGCGTCAGGGGTTGTGCGCATTACAAACCCAATAGATGAGGACGGCACCTGTCTTCAAAGTCATGATCATAGATTGCAAAACTGTTCGTCGAACGGGGTCACTTGATGAGAAAGTCATTTGGCTCAATGGCATCGATCCGGTTCAAACGGTTCGAAGAGAGTATAGTACAAATACAGGTCGGTCTTATGGTGTCACTTCAAGTAACGATACAAGCTGGCCCGTTTGTATCACGAGCCCGCTACAATTCTACATCAAAACGATAAGGCTACCAGCAAAACAGATTGAATTTGATCCTTACGTTATCGGAAGATCGGTGGATGTAAGGTTTATCTGCTTGAGAAAGAAGTGGATCAAGGTATGCTACAAAAGGCGCCGTGGTTGAAGGACAGTGGCATGCTGAGGCTTCTCTCCAGTCCACTCTGTGAGCATCTACATTATCTTCGGAATTAGAGCATGTGCTCGCTTCGCCTCCAGTTCAAAGAAACTGGTTCTTGGATCGGGATCACGATCGATGTACGTCAGAGCGCAGTGGTACATAACACAAATCATGGTCTTACCGGCCACAAGTCATCCCCAAACAGTCACTAGCTTGGTGGTGTTTGACATACGGCTCGCTTATGCTACAAACAAGCAGCATGTCACCACCGTAGAGGCCGGACTTATACTTCCATGATAAGAGGATGCAGTGGTTTGGTGCAATGATTGCGATGGCCGAAGGCAAGGTCCTGGCTACATGATTGGCAGGATTATTAGACGGGAAAAATGGAGGGGTCTGATTGATACATATTGAGGGCAAATCGTGCCGTCATGTACATGAATAATCTGTATTGAAACAAATGTCAGGCCGAGTAGTGGTTACGATCGAAGGAAATTTCAACGAACGAAGTTCAATGGAGGTCCAATGTTTACTTTCTGATCGTGGAAGACAGTTCAGAAGGACTAACATGCCAGTAAGTCAAACCATTAAGTCAGCTTGAAGCGCTGTGATACCGATGAAGTGTCTGATGCGTGCCAAAACCAAAGTGTCCAGATGCCACAAGATCGCGACTCGGAAGTGTTAAAGGAAGATCTCCACCGACAGAACTCTCCGTTGTATCGTAATTCTTGAGTCTACGCATAGATAGAGTTAAATATCCGAGTGACCCCGCTGCAGTAAAAGAGCCTGGCGGTACGCGTGCGCATGACCGTATTAGGTAGGGATAGCTTAGAAGTTAGACTCCCTTCATTGTGATTGTCTTACGATTTTTCGTACGGTAGTACCTTTGGCGGTACCTTTGACTCTCGCAACTGGACATTGCGATAGTGCATGATCACATCATTGCGTGTGTGCCGCAGTAGCTCAATATCGGAAGATCGGGCGTCACGAGGAGAAAGAGATCGTGAAGGGCAGAAAAACAAGTGGACGAAGGCACATCAACCCACTTCTGCTTACGGCATCCTGTGACACGTGAATTCTGTTTTCAAGACGCCACAGTGTGACCTCTTGCAATGGTTAATAGACGCTTACGATGTCGTACTGCCTTACCCTAAGTGCTCGCGTCCTAGATGTGTAAGTATCAGAGTCCCCCGCACGTAGCAAGAGCCGGTGACAACATATTGGTGGCCTTGTACTGAATGGCTGTTAACAATGTCCGAGATGGCAGTGTGTCGGTGTCCTATAGAATACGACGATATTACTGGATCAAATAGTCGGCGACTTAAATTGGACACGGCGCAGCCACTCGCAAGCATCGCATTTCCGTAGACCATACCTCTTGATGTGCTTTGGCTGTTTATTCGTTGAAACGATGGTCAATTCCTGATTTGATAATCTGGTGACTTGGTTTCGCGGAGACGTGCGCTTCTGTTTACTTAAGATGAGCAATGAGCATACAGCGTGTTACATATGTTATTGTTGCCAGTGTTATTACAATTGAATGAGTAGAGTGAAATCTAGGATGAGATACGTATGTTAATACAGACGACATTGTACAACCCCCTTGTCCGTGAAGATACAATATAATAAAGATAGATAGCAGATGCGATGAGATGAGCGACAACATAAAGATCGTGAAACGAGGTTGGCGTGGAGCCATCACTGCTGCAGGCCGAGATTGTGTGCTGTATGTATTGCGGTGTTGTTCATAACATCGAAACCGGGCATAATGTGATGCAGGCGTTTCCTGGGAGGTAGTGCAGTCATATCCTGGAGGTGTTATGAGTTTCACTTGGGCAAACAAGCAACGCTCGATTCACATACCTCACATGTATACTGGCCATCTAAGATTTACGCATCAGCGTATGAAACTCGACACAGATAGAGTGCATACTACCAGTCATTCCAGTTTGGTCCCATGTTCGAAGATGCTTCCGGGACCGTGAGGCATCCTAGGTACCAGTGTTTCAGTACGTGTAGGTCAAGGTCAAGGGGTAACACGTACTTCAAGTTGTGTTGTGGAATCAGTCGAATACATATTCTGAACTTCTCCAGTCCAGTCCAGCTTAGCGGTAACGCGTGGATGACTAAATCCATCTACAGATGTTCTAACATCCTATGCAAAATATATAAGCTCATATTCTATGAGTATCGAAGCAAACGGACCTCGGTGTGATATCTTGACGGGCTTCTACGCTCCTCCCCCGAGAAAGAGGAATTTCTTGATCGTGATTCTGGATCACAACATCAGTGATGATATCTTGATTAATTGGTCGAAGAGCACGTACCAATGGTTGATTGATTTTGAGAGAGAAGGGCACCCACTTAAGAGAGGAGGCGGTGAGCGTCGCAACACTACATCATAGGGAGTTTGATAGGCTTACTGATGTCGTCTCGCCTTTTTTCTGCCGCCGTGACAGCGTGCCGAGCTTGACGCTCGACATCAAGGCATGCAGTATATCTCATGAAGGCATCCTGGGTATCCTTCTGAGCACGTGAGAGCGCGTTTCGAGCAGCTTGGAGACCTGTTTATGACCAATAAATAAATAATGACATATCAGTAGGTATGTACCATACTCGAGGAGCTGGCTTCGTGAGACAAAGTTTCAGTATTGCGCATCGAAGGAGATTGTGAAGTTCGCTGACTTGAGCCATCAGACAGGCGATCTATGCAGCAGCTATCAGTTTCACGGAGTGGTTAATTTCCTGAGGAGTAGTCACCATGTACGGAACGTTGATTCTGATCAACAAAGCCAGCATCCGATGGTTCAGGAGTAAGGGACGTGCCAGTGGACAGTTCTCGGGGTGGATATGTATGGTCACCGGGAGTATTGCGTAGGCGAGGATTATGAGAAATACCACTGGCCTGCCTTTCGATGAATTTTCGCAGGAAGGTAAGCTCGATATCATCCGGCATGATGTACGGGGGGCCCTGGATATCCCCCTTCTGCATAAGCAGTTCAAGATGCGACATCGTCTTGTCCTTCAACTGCTGAAGCCACTCGTGGAGTTCCATGTGATCCTGATCTGCACGGGCATCGTAATCCTGACGTCTCCGAGCTTTGCGCCAGTAAGTTTTGGTCAATTTCAGTGCACGGCTGACTTCAGTATCTAGAATGTGATACCAGTCGCTAGCCTGCCTGTTCAGTCGCACTGCGAGGACACCAGGTTGTACTCGGAGCTGGAGAACACATCGACCATCGCGATCAGGAGGACCTAGAACGCCTTTTTGCCCTTGATTGCCCCGAGTCGCTCCCCGAGAGACGTTCCCAAGTTCAGGCCACGGGAGATCGTCTGGTGTCGTCATGTCAAGATGTACGGTGCTGGTAGAAAGACTTGTTCCCAAGTGGGGGAATCAAAGGTAGGGAAGTTGAGGCGAGGACCTGGAGAGACGGGTTTTTAAACATCTCGGAAAATTCCAAGGCATTATCGGAGCCAAATTCTTGAAAAGAAGTCGATGGATTCCAAAACATGTGGATGTCTCGATGTCGAACAAGTAGAATGATCTGGTATTGCATCAAGCATCCCTAGTTACGTCCGGCGCTTAATGGGGACAGGGGTGGGTAGCTCCATTCTTATTTCTCACGGCGTGACAAGATTCAGATTTATATCCTTAATTATACTCTAGGGGGGTGGGTTGTCGCATCACCAAGATTGTTATAGATACGATACGAGGTTGTGGCCCACATCCAATCGGCGCCGGGTTTGTGGCTATGATTTGTGCAACGAAGAATTACGCACAAAATAGGGTGTTCTTTCATGTAGTAAAGTTAACTCCCTGTGCCAACGGAGCGCTGTCCGAAAAGTTGACTGGACCTAGTTCAGCGAGACCGATAACACTGTATGGTTTGACTTACTTGTGCATGAACTCCACCGTACATACTGTTTCCATGCATCACCACCAGATTCGCGACCCCTACAGTAGGGAAGCAATTAAGGTGATGAGGGTCCGGATCGTGATAAATGACAGTGACCTACCATCCGGTACTCTAAGCGAGTCAAATGCTGTTAGAACGCATCACGCCACATGGTGAATGTGGATGACGAACGAACCTTGTTCCCTCCGAACGCTGCTCCGATCTCAGCACCGCTTGTGCCCACATTAACCTACATATATACAATGTGAATACTCCGGGAGACGAACGCACGGGGATGTTGACTTGCGTTGACGATGCCCGTATCTGATCCGCTGGGTCCAATCCATTTCCCCAGATTCCTGATATCCCGTGTCCATAAACTGCTGGATAAACCCTACACATGGTCTAGCTTCATGTGTCAGCAAGATAAAAGAGGAACTGACCTGAGGCACAGCATTATTCCACGCGATAGCTTCATCAAGATGATCGAAAACGGCCACGTTTAATATAGGAGCAAAAGTCTCAGTCGACCAGATTTGATCCTGAGGATCGACTGATTTAGGGATAGCAATTGTTGGTTGAACAAAGTTTCCAGTAGCAAGAGGCGCATCACTGTATCTCTTCCCGCCAGTCACTATCTCGGCATCAATAGATCGTAAATGGTCGATAGTATCCCTGTAGATCCTCATGGCCGCAGGGGAGTGTAACGGCCCCAAAAGGGTCTGTTCATCTAAAGGGTCACCCGGTCTGACAGTGCTATAGAGTTTTTTGAGGCTCTCAATAAATTTCGGCGCAATCTCACGATGAAGATAAAGTCGCCGAGTTGACGTGCAGCGCTGACCTGCCGTGCCTACGGCACCAAAGAATACTGCAGGAACAGCGAGAGAGAGGTCTGCATCAGGCATCACAATCGAAGCTTGATAGAATATATGATGAGTGTTCGATAAGCTGTGTAAGGGGCAGAATTGATACCATTGTTACCACCCAATTCAAGAATTGTTTTGCCAAATCTGGACATAACTACCTTCCCGACGATTCTTCCGACACGCTCACTTCCAGTGAATGATACTGCAGATTATCAATTCAGCGCGTTCTACGAAACTAAGCAGCTTCGAAAAACAGATACCCAATTCAACATCACGGCTCTCAGCTAGAGCTTCGCCGGCTTCTTTGCCACCGGTGACAAGCCCAGCGACGGCCCCTGGGATCCCATTAGTTTCAAGAACACGCGCTACAATTTTGGTGACGGCGATGGAACACAATGGGGTGCTAGGCGACGGCTTCCAGATTGTTGCATTACCAGCGGCAAGGGATAACGCGAGATTCCTAAGAAGTAGGTTGAATAGGTTTTCTATTTGCGAAAACATGAGACTGGATACCATCCATAAACAGCCACGGGAAAGTTGAAGGCAGATAAAACGGCTACAACTCCCAGAGGATTCGGAACTGAGTAAGGTGTCAACGAGATTCATCAAGATAAGCATAGAAATACAAGACCTTCTAAGATGGAGTGTCCTGGGCGCTCTGATGCTACCACGTTACCATTCATCATCCTTGAGAGCCCTACCGCATAATCGCACTTGTAATAGCGTGAGTTCTCCGAAGGAGTGGCCATAAGGCAAGACGCACTATGTCAATGAACTCTTGAACTTCTCCAACACCTTCTGTCTTGATTTTTCCCATTTCAAGAGAAACGAGCGCCCCCAGCTCGTCTCGCTAGCGGTGAGATAGCATCAAGCACTGGCATCAGCACTATTCATTCCACACTTCTAATTCCCATACCTTTGCTGCCAATGCTTCACGTATCTGCCTCAGTATCTCTCCTCTGCGTGGTGCAGGCACAACTATTGGAAATTCTATGAGCCTCGTGGACAGGAGCAACAGGTTGAGTGAAACTCACGACGGAAAGAAGTGTACGCGTCACGAGTACGGCCAATGGCGTCATGAAGTTCTTGGGGGGACGCAGTCTTGACACGAGCAAGAGTCTCTCCTGTAGTTGGGCAAGTAGAGTGAAAGATATCTCCTGACCCTCTCCATTGTCCGTCATAAACGCCTGCGATCTCCTCGGTGGTGGAGATGTCCAAGGAGGACAGTATGGTAGATGCACGAGTCGACAAGGCACTTGTCAGTCGAACCTTCCTCACGCAATAGACGGTATATCTTGCAATAAACATAGCAGTCAGCTCGTAATGGTCCTACTCGAAGACGTGTTAAGCAGCGAGCGCCAATGACCCGACTGACCACATTGATGTGATGATGGGCATGATCCGCCCCGGTCATATGATCGTTTCTACTTGGCGCTTGCCGCTGATTGGCCTGGATTCCAAGTTCAAGCTTTCAAGCTTTTCGAAGGCCGCGGCCACTCCAAACAAGCAACGTTTCAACTATCGATTCTAAAAAAGCTACCTCGCGTTAACGTAGCACATCATCCACGCTAAGCGTCTTATCAACGAACACAGGGATAATATCACACACTTACCCGCCTCCTACTAGTGAGCGATCTTCCCGGAAGTCTGTGCCAGTGGCACTAGAAATCGTTGACAACTTATTGTATAGTACTATTACTACTAGTGGCGAGTCTTGGATCTCATCTACTCTGGAACCTCTGATATCCTCAAGCTCTGGAAAGTGCTGTCCAGGTCGATGATCTGCCCCATATGAGCGTATTGATGGATCAATCTTATCGGACTACCACATTCTTAGATGGACTAAGATGATCCACTTGGGCCCAGCCGGGAAGCATACATTTGTTCAATGTCATCAAACGCTATATCATTTCTTGAGGCTCAACAATGTGTCGATCTGCATGTGCCTACCCTCTTAATGTTAATCTGCTCCACAAGATTATGTGCACCCTCGGACAGTCTCGGATCTTGCGTACTTTTAATCTGATTACAGTCTATATCTCCTCGACTTTATTCATTACTCAAGCGTCTCCACTGACGTACGTATCCTTGATGGTATGATAATCATACTTGTGGTTATTGAAGCTTGGGTTCTTGTCAACCTGTTCAGACGAAACACGGTGCCCATGTGGTCATGGCTTCTGGTAAAGCAGGCGGCGAAACGGTGTTGAAGGTATGCATGTCCAACTTCCTTCGCTGTTAACGTTAACATATTACTTGACAGATACATAGCTTTTTGGACATTTATTAATAAAGAAATGTTGGCCAGTACGCTGCCATCGTCATTCGTGACTTTCTTGATGGTTGATGAACGCAAAGCCGGGGGTACACTTCTAAGCGAAGAAATATACTCGATGTCACGGAATAGGTGAATGTCCATGTCTATGCTTCACCAGTGACATGTAACAACTCAGAGGGGATGCGAGACTCCTTGCGAATAATTGAGTACTTGAAATTGGGTCCTATAGACCGTCGAAAAAAGTAGGTTCTGCGTCTACAGTGTTTTTGCCCTTTTTCTTGGTGGCCAGTGGATTTTTTTCTGGTTTACGCTTACGTTTCTTTATTTTTGGAGCCTCATCACTGTCCGATGCCTCTTCTGCATCTGTGACATTAGTCGGAACGGACTTGTCGACACCTACGTCGGAGTCTGCATCCTCATTGCTGTCGTCTTCAACATCGTCGACCTCCCTCTGTTCCATGCCTATATCCAGAGAGTCCGTGACGCCTTTCTGAACCCCATGGGCAGCCTCATGAAAGAATGCGCCCAGGTCTGTTAATTGTAGAACTTCCTCGTGACCCACACTTCCGACCCACCAGCGCCCAGGTGCCTCCTCAACTTCCCTTGTAGTACCTACTTTACCTCCTTTTGCATCGACATCATCACCTTCCAGGGTTAACTGGCTTGTTCCGCTTCCAATGGCAATCCGTTCTACTGGCCAGTCACCATGGTCTGCAACGACGCCCAAAAGTTTCGTCGGCAAAATTTGGACAGCTCTGACAAATCCGTCTGATGAACCAGTCAGCACTGTGCTGGTGGTGTCCACATCTGGAAGTTCTGAAGGCAGAGCACATAGAGCGTCGATTGAATGTGGATGTCTGGAAAAAAAAATCGTATTCAACAAAACAAAGAATATTACTGGTCATAATCACATCGAGCCAAACTCACCCAGGAATTCGATCAACGCAGTCACCCCACCCCGCGCTACGATTGAAAATAGAGAGGATCCCAATCTGCGTTCCCACGACCACCTTCGAGGCGCTGCATACGTGCCAAAACAATTCAGTATCTCAATGCAACGCTATTCTGAGAAGCAGCGGGGAAAGCGGGCATTTGGGGGTGTAAATACACAAGTGACCAAACGTTTGATGCCTGCTGACTTGCAGTGGAGACGGTTGTTGATGTTCCCCATTGTCCCCCAAGCAACATGATAAAGAAGCCAGTTTGAGAAGAATCCCGACATACCCTTTGATGGCTACGAGGGAGAGAAGTTCGTCTTCTTGATCCTCAGACTGCGCGAAATATCCTGGTTTCTTGGAACGAACATCCATCACCGATAAAGTCCCATCGCCACTGAAAACTTCAATTTAGGAAGGAGAGGGCCATCTTTACCCCATGAGTGACAGGGTGTGACGCGAAAAATACCTAGTCGCAACCAAGTGCTTTTTATCTGCCAACCATAGGAAATCTGTGATATAATCAAAGTGGTGGGTATACTTATGTGTGCATTCCCGCTGTCGAGGATCCCATAGCTAGTAGGCTTAGTTAAAGGCCAGGGTTCACGGGTTTTTGTGTACATACCTTGATGACACCATCATCATCTCCTGTACAGAGCAGCCAAGGCATAAGGTACTTGATACGATTTATTGGAGAGCTGTAGGCAGTTTTACGCGTCAGCATACATAGTTGCAGGAAGCTTATTTGCTTACTCGTGTGCCCCTGTTCGAATCTCGACATCTTCGGTGACTGTGTCAATGATACTGTAACATAATCATCAGATGCATCATTCGGAGATAAAGATATGACCATACTGTACATACTTAAGAGCTTTAGCTTTTCCCACTGCGTAAAGATGCGAGCCATCGGCGTCGATAGTGATAGCTCTACATGAGCGCTTGGACGGGCGGACAGAGAAGGTGCGTTTATGATGACCTTGGTCATCGTATGCAAAAGCATGTACGTGGCCAGTCAATAGGCCTGTGTATACAGTAGAATGGGTCGGATGGAAAACCAAATCGAAAATCTGTGCACCAGCAGAGATCTCAGGCATACTTGGCGAGTGACGACTGTAAGAAAACAAGTGCTAATTTTGACTTTCCGATCAGTTATGCATGTGATGTCAACAATCTTATCTCATCAACATCAGACTCCTCAGTGTGCACGCAATGTGAAGTAAATGCTCAATTTGAATGAAATGAATATCCAGATCTTGCATCGATAAAGGTTTGGTGTTCTGATGAACCACCAACAGAATTTCGGTGATGCAACTTTAAGTTCTTTCAACACATGCCAATTGTTAATTCACTTTTAGAGATGAAAATGAAACCTTTGTGGGTATAGCAGATCAGGGCTCCGATGGTGGACCCCGTCGCCAAACGTCCGAGGTACAACGTAAGTACCATAGGTACGGATGTAATTGTCGAAAAAGTCAAATTGAGGTTGCCCGGAAAGTCCGATCGGAACAAACGGACTACAAACGGACAACGGCATTCACGCCTGTAAGTCCAATGTCTTTGTATTCACCACTTTTAAAATAGAAATTTTGACAAGTGACAACGACAATGACAACTCGGCAGGGTAGCGCTGTATCAGTTACATAGGCCGCCACTGCGAAACAGGTTTTGATCAAATTGATGGTGATGATGCAAGTGCCAATTACATGTAAGAGACCTATGTCTCTTGTAATCTCTTTCGAAGTCGAAAGAAGTTGAAGCGATGGAAAGGTAACACGAAACAGAGTAACTACAGCCTAGGTGAGGCCTGGCCTCAATCTAAATCCAGAAGGGTTCGAAGTCGGAAGTAATGTCGCTGAGGAGGTGATTTAGAAGGCCAATGATTGCGATAAATTACCGACTCTTCAAATTTTCCCTCAACAGTTCCTTGCTTGTACTCGTACATCCCACGATGGTCCCAAAGGAGGTGTGAAACACAACCTCGTATGGTACGCAATACGTCCATTGAGGTATTGCTACATCGTGAGAGGGAAAGGCTTCTAAGGGAGAGGCAGCACTGCTGGCGGTCTTCAAGATAGGCAAGGATAACATCCAAAAATCGTGAATCGTCCAGGTCACAGTGAGAATTTACTAGACCAGAAGGCGATACCATATATCCACCTGTGAAACAGTCCACATTATGGAGATAGATATCCTCCAAAGCGGGAAGTAGCATGGTCTCCATATTGTCGTGCTCCAGATGCGAATGTGACCGAGCATTGAGAAGAAGGGACCAAAGCAAACCACTTGGGGCGTGGCCACCTATGTCGAGAACCCGAAGGGAAGGAAGGGAAGGTAGGAGCTGAGTCCATGACTTCTGAGTTATGACGTCGAGGTTCTGGAGTGTCAATATCTCAATGTCAGCCAATGGGAGGGCATCCCAAATCGATTTAAGGGCTCCGATGATAATCTCGTCCTGTACAAAACGCGGATCTGGGCCAATGACAAGATCTAGGAGAGGTTGTAGCCCTTCGATTGCGCCAAATAGGCGGATACGGAGTGTTTGCCGAAAGTCAGGATTCAGTGTATGCTCATCTGTGAACCGTAACGATTCTTCGTGACCAGTGAGGACGAGTGTGTCGAGAAGAATTTCCGATGCTATTGCGCCGTAATGAAGTCCAAGAACCTTGGCCAATTTGCAAAAGTTGGACTTCACGTCTCCCATCTCATCGATGTGGCATTGAAGGCATGCTGCGGGCTGGAGATTTACACAGCCTAGAAAGTTCAACATTTCAAGCACCGAGCCTGTCAAGCAGACTGTGAGCAAATTGGGAAGGTTGGTGACTTGTCTCGAGTTATGATTTCCAGCAAGGGTGTGCTTTGGGAAGGCGTGATTTAGGGTAAGGTCCCGAAGTGCTGGGAACCCTTCGAGCAGAGACATGAAGGCAAGAATGGAGAGTTGTTCCGAAGGGGGAAGATGATGGAGTGATAGATGGCGTAAGTTGATGAATCGAGGCGACAAAAGATGAACCGGCGCCTTGTGCAACTCTAAGTACTTGAGCGAAAGTAAAGGTGATCCTCCGGATGGAACAGAACGTGTCGAGTATCGTATATCATGGTTATCATCAGGCTGGATTACGTTGATCACGAGAGACTCTAAGTAGCGATTAGGATCCTTTAGGAGCCCTAGTAAAGGACCGAGATCATATATGGAGGAGGTGAGATGGATATCGC
This sequence comes from Myochromella boudieri, assembly GCA_018221655.1. NCBI lineage: Eukaryota > Fungi > Basidiomycota > Agaricomycetes > Agaricales > Lyophyllaceae > Myochromella > Myochromella boudieri. Next base: position 25,194 of record JABCKU010000094.1, on the reverse strand, counting down.
GAATCATAGGGGCGTAATGAAGGGTACGACGAACTGAGTGCTGATTGTCAGCTTTGACCACAGCTCGTATGGAGATGGGAAGCAGCCGTGAGCGATACAAACAGAGAGCTGTCCATTTCGGATGAGAAAAATCAATATAGCTCCAGAGCTCGTGGCAATTCAAGGCAGCTTCACGCCAGAAAGAACAAACAAAAGTCATATTAACCCAACTCCATGTGGGGGTACGATAAGAGGATTGAGAACAGGCAATAAAAATTCGTTGGAGGACCTCCACTGGAAGGTTGCAAGCCGGAAGCGTCCGGTTGAGCTTCTTGAGTTCGCTAACGCGACTGGATTTCATAAGAGTACTCTGAGAACAAATCGTGAGCCGTTGTAGTAAACCTGGGATGATTAAACCTAAGACATACTGCAGCAGTTTTGTATTTGCGAATATCGAAATGTTTTGGGGCCGGCCCATCGATTGGCGGTAGCTGAACTATTCCATATCCTGGTGCACGACTAACCCTGTTAGAATTTCCTATTAGCTGTCGCCACCAGAACCTGTGCGGTGCGCTCACATTTCTCCTGAGAAACTGTTGGGGGGGGGATGGAAAAAATTCCACTCGATTCTCAAGCCACTTCGGCTTAATATGTTATGGAGCTCATCCTACCGGGGCTATTCCTGGAAAGCAACAAAAAGACTCAACAACAACATTCGAGAGACAATGAGTTGAGTACTGACCAGCTACTTGTAGACAATAAGTTTATTGTAGCTTATTGTCTATGGATGCTCTGCGTGATTTAGTCATAGCCAAATGGTGCAGTGGGCAAATTTGGAGTGGCCACAGGAGAAGCCGATTGGCGTACAGCTTGCTAACCAGTAGCGTAGATGTTGATAAGAAAGTACTGTCCTGAAGGCTGAGATCTGAGAGTTGATGGGTTAGTCACATCGTGTTTCAATGAGTCTTCAGTTCAAAAACCAGGCACAGGATTCGGACCGGGTGTTACGGGCCGGGATATTGTGATAATTTCAAGTTACTAGAGGTTACTAGGACACCATAGGCTACATAGCATAGCCTGATAGGACAGTTGCCCGATTCGAGTTCGATCGTTCAAGTGATCATTGATATGCTCCCGTAGATCCATCTCGATCCATTTTTGACCCTGTATGGGGCGCATGTGGTTACAAGAGGGTGGTCGCTTTTCTGTATAAACCGCACAATCGAAAACGGATTCAAAATGTCACCAGCGAGTAATGGCCAGGTTCAGTCAACAATTCATCTTCCAAGCTTTCAGAAGGTTGCGATGGTCACAAATGGCCTCGGTCATGTCGGTTAACACTATTATACGGCGAGCTGATAGGATAAGTAGCAGTAAGTAGCGGATCTTGATAGATAAAGATAAAGATAAGCGTCTTCACAACATCGTTACCAAAAGAGGCACGTTGCTGATTCCAAATTGTGTATATTCCTTGACGCATGTTATGTAGACAGGAGGAGCGATGTAAAATAATAGGTATGAAGTACACTATACATATTGTGAGGTATAAATAATGCCGAGAGACTGTTGCAGAGCTACTCTAGGAGATAGCGAATCACGATGCCACGATGAATAGTAAGTACAAGCAAAAGAACAAATATTTCAACATTACTCAGACAGCTCAAAGTACGCTCTAAACATTGACTCGGTCCGCAAGCCTGTGCTACCTACCACAGAGTGGACGTGCAGAAATAGGCGAGGGAACCGTTTCGTAAAATACGCCAAGAATCCCTCTGGCATGGGCCCAAGATGCCGCTTGACATTGTCAGGCAAATCCTGATAATGGTGTTTCTGTAGCAAGGGAAGGTTGATCGTCAGAAATACAATACACGAATGGAGAAGGTGAGTCACCTTATTTCGTAGTGCCCGTAATAGATCTTGCACAGAACGTCCATCATACTTTCGGAACTTTCCCAAGTTCTCGATGAAGATCTTATCAAGGCGCGAATGCCAATCATTGCCGACAATCGCCAAGGCGTCATCCTCCAAAACGAGCAGATAAGGGTCTCTTGGGTCCCTGCACATGATTTCAAAGCGATCTGATGCGTCCTGTAGAAAGTTCAATCGTCGCGCTGGGTCCCAGAAGAAAGGGTGTAGTAGGCAGGTTGTGGTGTCCGGCCTGTCGCATAGTCGGTTTAGTTTGTTGGCATAATGACGAAGTGAGAGATGGCGTACCGCTCGTAAGCTTCAGGATCAAGCATCCGGGTGATCAAATTTGCTGCCTCCGCACCTTCCTCCCCAAATCTCTGTAGCCCTTCCAAGTTCTTTTCGTTTTTTATGATATTCACTTCCCTCTCAAATCTGTCACCATATGGGTGACCTCCGTTCGTCATTGTATAATAGAACAAACACCCCAGGGCGAAAATATCCACTGACTTCGTGAGGCGGGTCAGCCTTGCTGTACTGGGTGCACCAGTGGCAGTGCCCGTGCTTCCTCGTGACGACATTGAGTGATCGTCTGAAAGGTCGTCCAGTTTCACCTCACCACGCAGGATCTCTGGAGCACGCCAACCGAACGTTCCCGCTGCCATAGCTCCGTGCGCGGTGGGCAAGAAGCTTGTCTGGTCAACGTCGAGTCTTTTACACAAACCGAAATCGGAGATCAGCATCCGGTACGTAGTTTTGCGGCCAGGAGCAGACTTTGCGCTAGAAACTAGAATGTTTTGCGGTTTGATGTCTCGATGGACGAGTTTGAGGGCGTGGAGGTGCCGTAGCCCACTAGTGATTTCCCTCAAAGCCTTTTTCGGGTCGAACGTGATGGCTATATCGCGCCATTGGTCCCTATCTGGGTTTTCGACGATATCAGCAAGAGAGGCGGGGCAGAGCTCCAAAGCAATGTATAGAAAATTCGCCTGAGCTTCTTGGTAGTAATACCGGATGACGTTGGGATGGTCGTCGCTTTCCTGGAGAATGCTCACTTCTCTAGACGCGATAGTCACGAAATCCTGCAGCAAGCGCTTAACGGCCACAGCACGACCTTGCAGGGATCCTTGGAATACCACAGTCCCATGTGACCCAAACCCTGAATAAAAAATGAAACTCTGTCACGTCAAGTATAAGTTTCGTGGGGGTAGTAACATACCGAGAATAGTATCCGATACGATCAAAGAAGGTGCGACAGGAGGGAGTTGCGGCGAATGGATGACCAATGTCGATGAGGGTGGAGGCTCGGACCCCTTGCCTACAGAGTTGTCTGCACTCCCATTGGCTGATGGTTTCTCATCCACATCCTCCACTTCTGGTTCGGCAATTGTCACGCCAATTTTTTTCTTCTTCCCTCGCTTGCCACGCCGACTTTTCCGCTTCCCTGGAGTTGAAGAGATATCTTCATTAGCATCCCCTTCTCGATCGCTATCATCAGCCGCAGACCCATTCAATTGAATAGGAATTGTGGGTTTTGGCTTTGACGTATCGGTAGAGAGTTCGGTTAACGGAAGCGAGGCTGGATCAGGGTCCGCCGGAGTTTCTGCGGGGGTTGGAGGAGAAGCGATTTGAGTTATTGTATTCTCCGTCGTCCGCGAATCAACATCAGATCGATCGAGGCCGATTTGCGTGGTCGTTATGTTTGACACACTTTTGCTCCTCGAGCTCCTTAAATGTTTCATACCAAACCAAAGCGATACCACTCCAAGAATGAACGTGAGCGCTGTTGCCTCGAAGAAATTCCCCCTCACAGCGTTGACCCACCCACTCTCCGTCCTTTGGTCGATTACTGATACTGGATCTGCGTCACTTCCGGGGAGACTTCCAACGATATTATCGTTTCTCGAGACAGGCAAGGTTTCGAACCCATGTCCGGTGTCCGGTGGAAGGGGGAAACGTCCGTCAATTGGGCCATCAAGCAACCTTTTAAGCCTGCCTTCATGACCATCTCCTTCCTCAAGTGGACGAACACCAACTAGACATCGTCGATCTGTGTACATCGCACTCCCTTGGCACTGCTCACGCTCCAATGCATGCTGGCGTTCCTTGTGCTTCCGTGCTTTGGTGACAGCATCGACTTCAGGAGGTAAATCCTCATCATCCAAGGACTGGGCTGCATCAATAAGGCGCCCATTTGTAAATCGCTCAGGGCCTCCAAATGCTACCAGAGGAAACTGTGCTGGGCTCATGGCAAACAAGCTACCAGTTTCCTTGACAATGCCGACGTAGGCAGCTTGGCGGTTGGGGAGTCGCGTCTCTGAAGTGAAGTTTGGCAAGACATCCTGAAGGTGTGGGCGAGGTTGGAGTAGGGCTGTGGCTTGGTGGTGTGACTGAGCCCCCGGTTTACGTAGAATATCAAATACTGCAACTCTGAAAAAATTAAATTAAATTATGTTTAACAGAATAGAACGAACCACAAACTAACATCGGTGTACTAAACGTGTGCCCCCACAAAAGCTCGGACTCCCCGTTGACAAATGGGTCATCTCTTGCTTTAGCCTTGAAAGAGATAACTTCGCCATTCGGGAGGCTCTGGATATAAATGCCATCCTTTGCATGTCGATAAGCCCTCTGAAGAACATTATCCTTGTTATTCGGACCGTATATCGAGAATGTCAAATTCTGTATTGGTATTTTGGAGGCAGGATTCTTGTTGGTTGGTTTTGTGAGTATCGATATGTGATAGTCTATTGCGGTAATGAGATTCACTTTTTTTAACACAGTTTACTGATACACACCCGTGCGACCAATGTATACCTCCGTGAGGGTTGAAATATCAGGTTTACTCCCTTCTAATTCATCTAAGTCCAATTCCTCCTCTTCCTCGTTGCCAAACTCATCCCATGCACATTCAGAATTCAACGTAGCCTTGATCTTGCCCGTTTGCAATTCTATCAATAATAGTGACGTCTCCTTTCGGCCTACAAAAACACGGCCATCATCAGGTCCAGAGAAACTAAACGGTGACATGTCGACCAGTTCTGACATGGAAAACGGGAAGCGCTGGAGGGCGCTCGTCGGTGTCGCCATGACATAGATATCACCGGTTTGCGGTTCAATGATATACAGCTCCTGCGGGGTGGTTTCATCGGTCAAATCTGGGTCGTGATTAACGTGGGTAGTGCGAACGAGCGGCGCTAGAGATGCAGGTGCTGATATACTTGTTGAGGAAGGAGAGGACGACATAGACCATACTGTATGCCCTGAAGTCCTATTCATGGCATGAAACTTCCCGTCCACAGAGGCCACCAGAACAATGTCCACAAGCTCCAGTTCATTGGTACTAGAAGCTGCTTCTGATGTTGGTGAGCGGAAAGAGTATTTGGTAGGGTCACGCTCTGCAAGGGCCTGGGATTCTGGAGCGTTCGATCTAAGTGAAATAACTTCGGCAAGACATGCAGAGATGATTGCAAAGACGAGTGCAGATAGGTAGAATAACGGGGCCATTTGAGCTCATCCCGCACTGGGGGATAGGGAGGTAACGCAGTGCGCAGATAATAGGTGCTGTGTTGCGACGTGGTAGTAAAACGGAAGCTTTTGAAATTGCGGTGGCTGTGCTCTTTTCTCTCACACAACATCCACCAGTGGGGAATGGAGAATTTGCTCAACTTGAAGTCTTCTCCATGGCGTGAATGGGCTTTAAGGAAGTTCGGGTGTGTAGTATATCCACACGGTTTACAGTTTTACCCAGTTTACATTAAATTTTCCTTGCCCTCATCATATATACCACTTTTCACTTTTCATTCAACAGGAGGAACACTGGAAATTTCAATGACAAGGTTGCAGTAAGTACTTTTATAGGCCTTTCTTGTGACCCCATCCTGGGCGTCAAACTTACGGTAATCGTATGCGTACTTCCTAGCGTATCATCTGAACCTGTGCTGGGTATTGTAATGCTGTTGAAGGTGTTACAGTAAATTGGCCATATCAACTATCAGCCACTGTACAGCAGTGCTGCTCAACTCCTTGACTTGAGAGCTGTATCGTATCAGACTACTCCTTTCCCTCTACTCCTCACTAAAACTGATTGGGTGTAGTAATGCCTCGCTTTTACGGCACTTTCCATCTCCAGGGCTCTGCGACGCACGACAATCGCACTGGGAATGCGGTTACGACCTTAAATAATCGCAATAGTCAACGTTGCTAGGGCCGCCATGCCCATTCAGCTTCACGCTGTACAATGCGTCCTCCACACAGCAGTGCCGCTGGATTTGCAGCTTCCTCGAAAAGACTTTGCTGTCGTTTCCCCCAAGCAACGGTATTGCACATATCAATGCTGCTATTTCAAACCTCCAGCCGTAACAGCCACTCCGATTTCCTTACCACTGCTACCTTTCACTGATGGAACTGTTGGACAAGGTTTCGAATGGTGCAGAACAGACGGTTAGAACGAAGACTCAAACTGGCCAGGGGGGTCACTCCATAACATCATGATTGACAAAGAAAGTATAACCTCTTGGGTGAAGGAGTTGGATCGTAAAATGCAATTCTTCATTGTAAGAGCTTCCCTCCCATCTTCTGCTTACCCGTTGGACGAAATATAGGCTGAAATTACCTTGGTAACAACCAATGCTCTCACTATTAGGAATACGGCAAAGATTTTGAAAGCTGGGTAAGTAATACCGCTTTTTCTTTCACGGTTCACTAACCTAATATCTCAATGTTAGGGAGGTTACTCCTGACGTACTGCCATCTACTCCAGCAATTTCTTCGGTAGATATCATGGCCTATGCGACTTCACTACTTCTGAACGGGGTACATGTCGCCCTGGTTGGGCCTGGCGGAATGGGTAAGAGTAGTATGGCCACAGAGATTCTGCACACCAGTGACATCTGCCAGAAATATGGCACTCAGCATTATTTTGCGCGCTTCGATGATATCAGCCCCCTATGTTACACTGCCATATTCTTAGATCATTTATCAAGAACCCTAGGCATCCGATACTCCCTAGCGAACCCATACACCCTTATATGTCGCCATTTATCTTCGGGCGAAACCCCCTCCGTTCTTGACGTAGGACAGAATTTTCTAGACGCACCTACAAGCAATTCGGATGGTGGTATCGCAAATGCACTGGCCGACATCAGCAATAATAGCAGTGTCATGATCTTATTGTCCATGCATACCCCGTCACTTCCTTCATTTACGAACGTATCAGCGTACCCGCCCTCGAGGGAAAAGATATGCATGCTACCTTCATGAATTTTTTTCCGACTTTTGCAACACCATGCATTTTATCAAAGATATCCTTCGCGCTCGATTTCCACCCTTTTTCTATTAATCCACTTGCAAATGCTGCAGCCCAGATTAACTCCGCCTCTTATGAGCTCGTCACTTAGTGGCAGCGTCAAAGTGTCCAGCTTCCGGTGAATGGAAACGGAAAATGCCAAAGCCTCTCTGCAATGATTGAGCTAACCTTGAACTCTCCGTCTATTGTAAGTGGCATGAGTGACACTTCAATGCAACTTCTGCCAGTACACCCTAGTATTGCGTTCCTACCTCGGGGCATCCATGCGGACCACATGATAGACCTACTTCCTGATCCATCCTTTAAAGACCTTGGGTTGCAGCAAAGCACTGGATGATCACTACCTCTTCAATACAGCATCCGTCCTCTGTAAACACTCGTTGATATATTGTAATGGTGGTTTCCACCTGCCATCATCAGGCGTGGTTTCCTCGATATGCTGACTCCAGCGGCTCGGCATCTCTGGGGAAAGCAAGAAAGGCAACGCTACTATTCGTGGATCAAGCGCATGCGGGTGGCTTACCCTCTGCTTCTGCTGCTGGCCAACTTGAAATGGCACGGAGCTGTATCAACAGAGCAATCACATATAGTACGGCCACAAGTGGGGACATGAGTTCTATGTGCAACGATCGATGATGCAGACGCGTCACGCACTTGGGAAGCCGTCGCTCAAGGATAGGGCTAACAGAGCCCTTGGCGAGCTCACAATATTGAGGGACGATCCCATTAAAGCAGGAAGATGGTTTAGAGATGCGGTGAATTAAATCAACGAGCATCACAAGTTTTCATCATGGTCTCTACTACTGCCACTATATCTTTATTTGGACAATAGGTCCGACGGCTGGGACACGTTTTAGCAAGAGGTAAGATTAGCTACGGCCAGTACTGATGTAAATGTAGAGTAATACACAGGAAATACAGTATCTGGATTCGCAGAGGGGCTTTTACACTATTCGAGGATTCGGTTTGTACGCCACAGTTAGCGCATCGGCTAGCATCCTCTTTATACTGTCTCGATACTCGGCATCTCCATTAACAAGATCAAGTACATGTCAGTTACCATATATGCTAGGACAAATATGTAGTATACTATCGAAGCTGCCGTGTATTGAAGATAATTAAATAAGTGCAGGCAGTGCACAGTCCAACACATAGTAGAATCAAAGCATAGCAAAAAGCATACCGACATCTCTGGATCCATGGGTCAAATATTCTCCTCCCCGACTCCGGTCGTCCCCTCACTTCCCTCAGCTTCACCCCGTAGAACAGGTCGAAGAGTCGATTCGGTGTTTCCAGAACCTGGACAATACGCCGGATAGCCCGTCGACGCCACACTTCTGGTTGACTATTCCTGCGTACCGAAACGGAACGAGGGATGAATGGATACCCAAACAATATACCTCGCATTGACCGCTTAGGGTCTTGAAGCCTCATCCTCCCGTCATCTGAGCTCTGCTTCTCCGTTACCCATCTTGGCAACCGTGGCTCTTGCTTAGGAGCCTGCTGCTTACAATCCGTCCCATCCCTGTTTCCGACAAGGTCCCTTCTCCTCTTGCTACAGCAGAATATCTCTTTCCAGTACCCAGCATTGAAATAAAATTCCCAAAATGTAAGTCGAGGCGGCTGTTCCCCGAAATGGGTGAAATGCCATCCACCAACGAGCCATAGGAAGGGACAGACGAATCCAAGCCAGAATGCCCAAAATGCTGGGGTGCAGCTGAGCCACTGGCGTTTGGCACGGAACGTTACAACACCTGAACCAAATGATGCGTCACGATCCCATCTACGGTTAATGAAGGACTCCGAGGCCGATGGTCTCGACACCTCGGAATGCATGGATGGTAGTGCACCTGCAAGTGAAGAGGCAGGTATACCACGAGGATCCACACTAACCTGTGAAGGCAGATCAGCAACGTATGGACTTTGCAAGCTGCCTTGCATCCGTATAGACTCGTCCTCGTCTTCTATTATGGGGATCGTGCCCCCCTCGTCACTAGCAGTGACGAAACTCTCAGCGTGAAGTGATTCAAGGTCCTCATTCCCTGTGTACTCCTCATCCGCATAACCCCCAGACTCGGAACTGCCAGTGATAGTGGGCATGGCCACGATCGCCGAGCGGCGTGTGCGTAATGGGAACCCCGTGCTATCGCGGTTGGGATGTGGGCTAGAAAAGGGTGACATTGGGGTAACTGGGGGCAAAGTGGGTGGCTCAGAAGAGCTCAACGAGGGGCGTGGGATAGACGAAGAGGTAGAGGCGTGCGTGCGAGAAGATGTTTGGGAGATTGTTCGGTTCAGAGGACGCGCAATAAAAGGAAGGGAGCCTGAGTAGGTAGGCGAAGGTCCTGTATTAGATCAGAGCAGTAAATCAGAATTGCTCCTGTGTAGACCTGTGGAATAACTCTTCCACGAAAAATCTCACGTACGTGCAATCTCAGAGTTTAATGAGCCAATTAAACTGACGTTTGTAGTATTTGAGATTGAACGAGCGACGGACAGATTCAATGTATTGCGTTTTGAACCACCAGGGAAAGCTATGGCACTCGGAGGAGCTGTCGGGGAGAAGTAGTCCTGCTCCGGAATCGGAGAAAGTTGCTTTGCCAGTGGATAATTATATGCACTCCCAAAAACATCTGTAGCTACCGTGGAAGTCTGAGTGGGATCAAGACGCAAAGACTGCGTGCTTTTCCAGAAAGCGGGGTTTGTATTAAGTTTGAGATTCCACTTCGGTGAGGGCGTTGCCGGCGACGATGAGGATGATGAACTAGAGGGAGAGGTAGGCGGTGCGGAGACAGACCGGCCAATGGGGTATATCTTGTGCTGAGATGGCAGTCTAACTACCGCGGGCATTGCTGGTGTGGGAAGCACTGCCGAAAACTCTGTTCGGTCTTTACCATCGCAATTATCATCCTTGTTCGACGGGCTGAGCCAGGCAACATTGGATGGCCGCGTACGAGTTGGACTATGCTGGGGATACGAGTATTGCCGTGGAGTTGGGTAGTCGGGGGCGTCGAACCCTGTGAGGGAATGAGACGAACGTAGGATGGGGGCACTGATACCATTAGTGCCGACCAACTTCTGCAAGTCACGGCCCTTCCGGGTGGGCTTGGGCTTCTCTGCTACGACAGGTAGCGGAAGGCCAGGTGCCTCTGTGTCGTCAAACTGGGTGTTGCTGCGCGGGGTAGACCACTGAGTTGACCTAGAAAGCCAATGGGAGAGGAAGTCGAGCATTTTGGAAAGAGGAATCTGACCGGCCTTGTGAAGGACCAGAAGCCAGGCTTATGGGAATACTATAGAGAATAGTGTCAAGGAGGAGATTGGAATACACATTCATCGGAGGGATTATATAGAAGGCCCTCAACTGCCCCTCATGTGGGACCGCGATGCCGGTGGCAGGTAATGTTGATCATACATGTAAAGATCGCAGGTCCGGGGCTGAATAGTAGTGTAATCATACTCATGGGTAGCGTGTTTCCCCAGGTGTGATGCGGCAGTTGAGCTTCTGATAGCTATTCTGCGTACAGAGCTTCCAAGTCGTATCGGTTTGCTCGGGTCACATGGATAATCCGCTGCTCGATCTTGTGGAAGCTTGATTGAAGATACTAGCGCCCAGAGGAATACCTGAAATATAGTGGGTGAAGGATGATCACCGGGTACCCTGTGGGTTCACTGAAATGGTACCTGTCGGACAACCGATCACCACGCCTTGTCCTCGAGGCGAAGCCTGCACTTTGCCGGTCCATCTAGCGTTGCCCGAGTGTCGTTCACCAACTATTCGTACAACGTGTAAGAGGCATTTACAATGCGTTTGCGACGTAACACTAAAATTAGGCTTGGCTTCATTGGCGATATAGTGGGAAGCCTGAAGTTTCAGTAAATTTCAGTATCCAATCGGGTTGGTCGAGGTCCACCTCATTGTGCATCGTGTGGGCGTTTGTATCGTGTCGCGGCGACTTTCGTATCCCCAAAGGTGGTATTCAAGCGAAATGGTATCAAGAGGTGAGTAAACAAGTTATTCAGGAAAAATGAGCCTCAGATTGTAATTCGTGTGAAACGGTTTGAACTCATTACGATAACCCAAAATTTGTATTCCAATTCCGGGCTCAAGCTCGAGTGGGATGCGAAGGTCTCCACGGTTCTCGAAAGCAATGTGCTATACATACAAATGAAGAGGGCAGGACAGATGATGTGCGATATATATGGATCATAAAGATAAATCAAATAAATTGGGTGAGTGAGGAGGGGATAATGTTAAAATGACCAGATATAGTATCGTGGTACGTATACAAACGGGGGCAACTATAAGTAGAAGGTGAGTGATACAGGTAGGTAGTGATAGTAATTGGAACATCAAGAGGCTGGGATATATCTCCAGGGTATCCTAGTTAGTTTCGTTAGTGGCGTGTCAATGTCGTGGGCTACGCAGTGCTGGGGGAAATGTCTTGTATCGTTTCAGTTGGGGCAGTTTTCTTCACCTTGGGCACTGTAGAAGCGGGTACGGGGACAGCATCATCCTCCTTCCTGACTGCGATTGTCTCCTCCGTTTCGACCGCAGTATCTGACGACAAGTCGGGTGTACCATTGATCGGTGAGTCACTGGATCCATCGTCTACTGAAGACGCATTGTCGTCACTTTGCGCACCTGGTGAGGGTGAGGCGCCCGACGCTGGTTCGTCCAATTCCCCAGACTCCTCCTCGGGTAAAGGAATAGCTTCCGGAGCAACGTAAGTCTCCGAATCCGTTAATTCCACCTCATTTACACCTTCTATAACCTCTTTGACATCTCTCGATTCCACCTGGGGTTGTCCTGCCTCGTTGGTATCGGGTAAAGAAGACGCCGTACTCTCGCCCCTGAGTTTCTTTTTCGAAGACTCCTCCGTATCAAGTTCCTGTTCCCGCTCTGTTGAGCTCATGCGCCGCTTCTTTCCCACCGCCGGTGCGTTGGACGTAGCTAGCCGAAGAAAAAAGACGCGCAAAAAATTAGAGGACGCGTTCCGTATTCACCAAGTAGTATACTCACGATCATCAGCCCAGGGCCTATCCGGACGCGGTATAACGGAATGCGAGATCCTACGGATGAGGCCAAACATTGTAGACGCGAAGTGGCAGACGTGGACGGAGGGTGCTCGTTGGGATGAGGGGAAGGAAGAACGGGAAATTGACAGCAGACGCGACTGTGATCCGACTGGGGCAGGGTTGTGCTTGTTTGTTTGGTGACAGCTCCAGTGGCAGATTGTCCGCTATTTTTCCCATGAAACCATCACATGGTCTGCTTGGTGCCTATTCGGAGGCGCTCTGTAGCTCCCATAACCATATAAAACCAACTGTAACGCGTCGAATAATCGTTATATCTGAGCTGGAGTACCATTGACGACGCACAGTAGTTTTTTCAATAATTTACCACAAAAAATATTTCACCAGTCCACGTGCGCGTATCCGATCTTATCTCACTTACGTAACGTCATCGATCGAGTCAAGATCAGTCACTTGGAAATTTATAGTACTACCATTGGACGTTTCTTAGTTTTCACCTATATCATCCTCACTATGACTCTCGATATTACGAGCTTTATTGACAGCAAGGGAGGGAATGCCGAGGAGATCCGTGAATCCCAGCGGAAACGAGGCCACTCCGTGGAACTCGTCGACGAGATCGTTCAGATGTATAGTGATTGGGTGAAAAGTGCGTTTAGTTACGGTTGAGAACGACTCTAGGCGTTCTAACGTCTCAGAATTCAGTGGACTTTGATACCAATGCACTTCGTAAGAAAGTTAACGGGGTACAGAAAGAGATTGCAGCAAAGAAGAAGGCAAACCACATTACTCGGTATGATCGCTGTCATGATAACACGATATCTGTTATAGGCGAAAGAATCTGCGGACGAGCTTGTAGCACAGAAGAAAGAAATAGATGCGGAAGTGGAAGCCAAGAAGAAGGAGGCTAAAGAATTCGAAATTAAGATGAGACAGAAGGCTGGCACCATTGGAAACATCGTCGGTCCGAATGCACCAGTTAGCTTGACTGAGGTGGGCATATCTATTTGAAGGAGTACCCATGTTTCCTCACTCGATCATTCAGGACGACAATGTCACACTACGAACTTGGTTCCCTCCGGCAGAGACCGACGAGCCACCAACACGGCCAGATATCCTACCTCATCATGAGGTGCTCCTGCGGCTAGATGCCATGGACCTTGATCGGGGTACGTTTGAGCCTTTGCAGTTGGGTGCATCCAAAGACAGCTGACCTGTGATGCGACAGGTGCAAAGATTGCTGGTCATAGAGGATACTTCTTGACAAACGACGGCATCGACTTGAACCACGCCCTTATCGCGTATGGTTTGGACTACCTGCGGACGAAGGGCTACAAGAAGATACAACCGCCATTTTTCATGAACAAGGATCAGATGGCGAAGACAGCACAACTTGATCAATTCGACGAAGAATTGTACAAGGTCACCTCCGTTTCCTAATTTCTTAATCATTTACAATGCTAGAATGGTATACGCAGGTTATCGGATCTGACGACGAAAAATACTTGATTGCCACTTCGGAACAACCCATTTCAGCGTTTCATTCGGATGAATGGTTCGAGAGCCCTGAAACCCAGCTTCCCGTCAAATACGCTGGTTATTCGACGTGTTTCCGCAAAGAGGCAGGCTCTGCGGGACGCGATATGTGGGGCATTTTCCGTGTACACCAGTTCGAGAAAATCGAACAATTTGTGATTACCGACCCGAAGGCCAGCTGGGCAATGTTCGATACCATGATTGCAAATAGTGAGGGCTTCTACCAGAGCCTTGGGTTGCGGTACCGTGTGGTAGGCATCGTGTCTGGCGCCCTAAACCTTGCAGCAGCACAAAAGTATGATCTGGAAGCGTGGTTCCCATTCCAGAGGGCGTACAAGGAACTAGTCTCGGTGTCAAATTGTACAGATTATCGTAAGTACGATGTCCTGACATTTGGTGATCGAATGCTCACTCTATCACTCCAGAGGCACGAAGACTGGAGGTGCGATGCGGGATAAAGTCGAAAGACCAGGCACGGAAAATCTATGTGCACATGTTGAATGGTACTCTGTGCGCAACTGAGCGGGCACTTTGCTGCCTGGTGGAGAACTACCAGACTCCCGAGGTGTGTGCATTCAACCTGCCTAACAGAAGCATGCAGTTGACGTGTTTCAGGGTTTGGTTATACCCGAGGTGCTCCGACCATACATGCAGGGCCGGGACTTTATACCGTTCGTGAAGGAGCTTCCAAAAGGGCTACAAAAAAAACAGGCAGCATGATATGTTTAGATAGATCATCACTGTTCATCACTGTTCACCACGGGCGTCAGAGTAGACTGAATTGAAATTTGATCATTTGTTTGTCGATCAGCGCTTTTTGAAAGAACTTGCTCAGTGGCTGTGCTCTTCCACTTACGTTCAGACCAACATTTTCATTCCGCGGTCTGTGTCGTTACATGCCTATCCCGCTGTCGGGGCTGGCTAGCGTAATGAACAACGGGGTCCTTCCAAATCACTCCTCAGCCGTCGAGGAGAAATTCCACCGGCCTAATTCTGCTTCATGGACCAAACCCATCACCCTCCCTATCCCTGGCATACGCACCCGTCGCCTGCGCATCTTCGTTCCCAATGTAGGGTCCTTTCAGACTTTTCGCGTCGCACGGCGCAGATCAAGGGGTCCAATACTTGTCTGCTTCGCGTGTATGGCTCTTTTTTTAACTGTGATGATGTTCTCGAAGAACCGCGACACTCACAACCAGTGGAACGAGGAGACATGGCAGCAGCCCTCAACAACGGATGCGTCAACACTTGTGTTTAAAAGAGAGGATCTCCAGCGAATATGGAAATGGGAGGTTGCCAGTGGTCATTTTCCGAGTGCGCAAACTAGTACGTGGCTCTTTGGCAGGATAAATACAACCTGATGGGCTCATTCATCTCAATTTTTTTTTTTAAGTTCCCAAGCAGATTGGCTTGAAGACTGCACCCATAAATCCCGCTCTGCCACATCAAGAACGTGCTACGAAACCTAGATACCGCCCTTCAACGGAAGAGCAAGATACGGAGACCTATGGTGTTGGACCTAAGCGTGTTTATCTCAATATCCAAAGCATATACCCGAATGTCGCGTACCCCCCTCGGCCAGTGCCAGGGAGCGTGGCAGACATGGACATCATTATGAAGCATTGTAATTTTTCGACAGGGAAGGTATGTTACATTTGAACTATATCTCTTAGCCCGATAAACACCACACTTTTGATAGTATGTCCGAGATTGTCTGGAAGTTCTCCGTGTTGGCGGAGGGCTCGACAACGGGCGAAGAATGAGGAGAGGAAACACCAACGATTGGCAGTACATCTATGTGGAACAGAATGAAACCGTACTCGACCACAACATTAATCTCGACATAGTCCCTTCTACTCCTCCTAAGCTTATGCTGGGAGATGATACCAAGCCCGATCCTGACGCTGGTCTCGTCAAGAAGCGTGGAGTCGAAATGGAGGCGCAGCTTCCTCTTCCAGCCCCGCTAAAACATCGCCCCTTCGCTTCCCTTAAGACTCCTTGCGATCCGGAGAACCCTCGCGTGTACCACATGTTTTGGACAGGCCCTTTCACAGACAAGCCATATCTCGCCCTGCTCTCTTTCCTTTTCACTCAGAATACTGGCTTGCATCAGCAGGAGTTCTCCGACGGTTCCAAACTCTGTCGACCCCAGTTCTGGATGTGGATCAATCCCGGTCCGGCCGCGTCTGTTCCCAACCCGTCCGCTAAACATGATATGTTTACGCAGCTAAAGAACAGCCCCTGGGCATCGCCATTCCTGCATCCTCGCTTCAAGGACGTCATACAGTTCAAATTATGGAATACGACGGAGCAGCTCGACGGTATACCGGAGATCAAAGACGAGTGGCGATCGTTCAAGTCGTTGTTCAACTCAGGTGGACACGTCATCGAAGTTCCTGCGGAGAAAAAGGACACCGCCACATCTGCAGAAAGTGAAACTGAGGCCGTGGTGGCGAAGAAGGGTGAGGACGAGGATATGATCAACCGTGCTGGCTCCAAGTCGTCGTCATCCTACGACCGCCTCTCCGTTATACTATCAGACATGGCGCGCTTCATCCTCTGCCACCGATTTGGAGGGATATACCTGGATGCGGATACCATTTTCCTCAGAGACTGGGAAGAGCTGTGGGGCTGGAAAGGTGCATTTGCTTACCGCTGGTCTCGGTTGGAAAAGTACAACACCGCGGTCTTGCGTATGCACAAAAACTCGGCTCTTGGCACGTTCCTGTTCCGCACAGCACTCAAGAACGGGCTTGACTTCCACCCCATGACTGTCTCGCTTTATACCGCTGATGCTTTCATTGAGCCGCTACTCCTGCGGTTACCTGACGCCATGTTCGATTCTGCCTGGCTCAATACCGAAAACTTCCAAAGAGATCGACCACCACAACCCTACTTCATGGAGTATGTCCTTACCATTCTCTTCATCTTTTTGGCTGACATTTGTGCGCAGATTTGCAGACTTCTTTGATACCCCTGAACAGAACAGTGCAGCACCACAGGCCCTTGGATTCGATGGGTTTTTCAAAGGAGCATATTCATACCATTTCCACAACTTCTGGTATGTTATTCTTTTATTTATTCATTCATCACATCTGGGGGTATACCAATACATTTTTCTCGTGACAGGTGGAAACCATTCGACCCCACACGAAACTGGCCCGACCTTGGACCGAAATTTAAGGCCGGTGAAGACGCCGTACGTGCCGCCTTAGAGGCCAATGGACCTGTAACGACCAAAATAGAAAGCTCTCCCGAGATTGAGGATGCAATAGAGCTCGACAAGCGGGATTTAGACTGGTCTGTCGTACTCAAAAGGACTTTCGAGGCTTATATCCGAGGGGAACGTCCCAATATGTATGGTGAATGGCTGAAATGGTAGACCCTGTTCACTGGTTCCTCTCGAGTGGCCACTGCCATTGGGACTTTTAGTAGGCAGTCGGGCAGGAACTCTGTGATAGATGTTTCTGTGTTACGCAGGTGCTATGGAGATCCTCTACAATTGCTGCCCAGCGTGGGTGGCTACCTATACGTTCGTAGTAAAAACAGAGTATCATCCTATCTAGTTGTAAATTTATATAATAAAACGCGCGCATAACCACACCACTTTTGGTTAATCGTTGCGTATGATTGAAGTTGGTACAAGAGGCCGGAATAATGGTACAAAGCTTGACTCAACATGAAGAGTATCAATCCTAAGCTACGTGAAATTGACATTGCGCTGCAACGGGGCGTCTCGAACGATCAGTTAAATTGTGGCCATCCAGGGCATTAATATTTCTGAAGAGATTGTCTGGTCGTTTGAACAAGGGAGTTATAATATATATTGGCTACAGTGAATTTTTCGTACTGATTCGAGCGTAATCACACAGACAAGAGAAAGGACTGCGGGAGATTTGAAAGCAAGTAGGTCTGTAACTTGAAACCTTTTAGGGAAGGTATACTACCATGTGCAAGTTGAACGCTGAAGAATCTAGCTATAGCTATACCCTCAACATTCGAGGGAGCCGAAATCACGTTAGGGCCGGTTTCGGCTCTGTGGGAAGAGCTTCAACTGAGTATTCAATTCTCAAGACCTCGACTGTAGCAATAGCATTTTTCTTATGATAGGTCGAGCTGTTTCCTTCGCATTCTAGGTCTGATCACTGGGCTACCGTCTTTCGGGGCCGATAGCTAACTCGGATCCTCGAGGCTCGAGACTTCGATGTCCATGGATGCGGCACAAGCATCAGCTCCAGAACTTCTCACAAGGAGTTTCGGCAGATGGTTTGTCTGCTCTTCGTCGTCAGCTGTGCTAACCATGTGTTCTCTTTCTCCGTCACTTTGATGATCCTTGCACGGGGTTGGTTCGACTGGGTGTGCCGCTGCCGTCCTACATCTCGAGTTTCGTCCAGAACGGGAATATCACAGAGCCAAGTTCGTCGAAGTCGTGGATTAACCTATCACAAGGCATTTTACGGGACACCCCCGGACCGTTGTGATGGTATATAACGATGTTATTATGCTCTACCGTTCAACGTCAACAACTATAGGATTACAGACACTATGGTACCCAAGAAATTGCTTGGTCTCTTGTTCCTCGCCCTTCCGGCACAAGTCTCCAGCCAGCGTCTGTCCATCCCAAGTTATTCCATTGAGCCCTACTAATTCTTTTACTCTTACAAACAGTCGCACCCAAGAAATTCCTTACTCTACCTCTCGGAAATGTCAAACCAGCGGGGTGGCTCATGGATCAAGTATGAGACGTGTGCTGATTTCAGCCGGTCCACTGATGTCCCTAAAAATAGCTAGTCGTCCAGACGAATGGCCTAGCTGGACATTTGCATGAATTTTATAATTAGTATGGACTACATGAATTAATTGCTCGACTGACATTAATCCGCGAATGTTTTAGTGTCGCACAGACAGACTGGACTGGGGGAACGTCTTATTACTCCAATCTTGAAGAAGGTTGGTTTTGATTACCAGTACCAAATGTGTTATTGACAACGTGCCTAGCTGGG
This sequence comes from Myochromella boudieri, assembly GCA_018221655.1. Classification (NCBI taxonomy): domain Eukaryota; kingdom Fungi; phylum Basidiomycota; class Agaricomycetes; order Agaricales; family Lyophyllaceae; genus Myochromella; species Myochromella boudieri. Next base: position 6,435 of record JABCKU010000094.1, on the reverse strand, counting down.
AGTTACTGGTTTGTACGTCGACTACGCTTGATGAGCCTTTCACTTTTTTAATACTTTTAAGAATGCGATGGTCCCAAATGGCGTTCTAGTCAACAACTCAGCCATCAATGCCAAAACATCACAATTCTTGAGTTATGTTCTCGCTCATCAAGATTCTACGGGATGGCTTGGACCAGAGGTTGGGACAACTAAGCCGAAGTATTTATGGGGAAGGTGTGCCACTCTGCACGCCATTACATGGGACTTTTATTGATCAGCCCGTACTCAGATATCCCTTTTTATTCGGGGCAATTCAGATGACGGAAGCCAATCCTGCTCTGACTACTCAAGTCGTGACCGCCATGCACAAGTTTGTGACGTTGGCGAACACGATGCTCAAAGCGGGGCAGGGAGTTGAAGCATGGGCTGCCACCCGCTGGGAAGATTTTGTTATGGCCTTGCAATGGTAAGCCTTTTCTTGCCCTATGAAGCACAATTTTCAATAGATTCATTTTAGGCTTTACGATAACCATCCTGACGGTCAGGAGGCTATTTTGATAGATACTATGCAGCGCTTAAAATGGAGTGGCGTTCCCTGGGAGAAGGTTTTCTCAAAACAGGTCGGCTCACCTCCATAAAAAAAAAGCAGAAGGCAAACTAACAATGCATTAGTACTTCCCCACAACTGCAGGTATAATTTAACAATTTGTGTTAGTAGTCTCTTCTCGTGACCCGATTCACTTCATTACAGTCGAAAATACTCCGGTAAATGACAAATAATTTCAACGTCCTTTGGAGCACTATGTTCTTAAAATATCTCGCCATAGAACCCCTTTGGACTGCCTCTGACCGTGCGTCCTTCAACTGTTGTCTGTTATTGCTAACATTAAATACTATTTAAGTGGCATGGTGTCAATATGGCCGAAGGGTTAAAGGCATTACCTGCTACCTACCGCTTCACACATAATCAATCAGGTCCTCTTCTACTTTTATGTAACAATGGTACTAAATATAGCCTCAGATCTTGATACAGCCAGCTTGGGCTGGGACCTGCTGTTCCAGTACCACGGCCGACCTTCTGGAATTTATGCAGCGGATGAATACCTTGCAGGCCTCGAAGCTGTTCGCGGGTAAAGGGTTTTAAGACCTCCACATTTATAGTTTCTTAAATTTACACTTAGGACAGAATTGTGCTTAGTTGTGGTAAGCCTTCAGACGGCTTTAGGAACATAAACATGATCTAGATGGCCAATAGGAAACGATGTTCTCGTAGGTTACCACTCGTCATATCTTTACTTCGGGCCTGATCCTTTTTCAATAGGGGGTCCTACCTTTACCAAGTCATCGGAGATCTTAAGTTCGCCGATAGAGTATGCACAGGAGGCGCTCGTTTCATATGTTTGCTTAATGGCCAACTTTAATTTGTTCCTAGGTCGAGAGGATAACCTATAATGCTCTTCCCGCAACTTTGACTGGAGGTTTGTCGTTTCTATTATTTGGTTATTTTTTTTTCGTCGTGATGAAGCCCTTCGTGTAGATATGTGGTCGAGGCAGTATCTTCAGCAACAGAACCAGATCGCATCGAAGAACATGAATCCGTAAGTAACAGCGACACTCCACTCCAGGTGATTCTGAATCTTTACCTAGCAATCCCTTCCCTAATGACGGGTGAGCACATTGTCACCTGCAAAAAGCAAGTTACTTCATCTTAAATTCAGTGCCTACTCCAACGTATTTGGCCTCGAACCCAATTATCCGTTAGTCCGATTTTTTCTCTACATCTTGTTACGCGTGCTTGAAGTGTACTGATTGTAGATGCTGCACTGTCAATCATCCACAGGGGTGGCCAAAGTTCATTTCAAATGCATTCTTGACGACACCCGACCAAGCCTCGCTCGTACATTTGTACCTAGGACCATTCAGCACTACCACAACTTTGGCATCCAGTGCGTCCTTATACCAATACCAAAGATAAAAAGGCCATCCCGTTTAACTAGCTGCTTTATAGGTAACGTGGTTACGGCCACTGTCGATACTCTCTATCCTTTCAGTGATATTCTGACTACGACTATCACGGCGACTCGCGCGTTTACGTATTACGTTCGTATTCCAAGCTGGGTGGTCGGTGGCACAGTCTCGATAAATGGTGCCGCTGCGAAAGCCCTTACACCCTCCAACGGGCTCCAGGCTGTTTCTGCTGCGGCAGGGACAACCAAATTTGTACTGAACTTACCAGCCGCGATTAAGACAGGTGGGTAGCATCATAAAATAAATTACGCACAACCATTCAATGCCAGAATGTAACAGAAAGTCGCCCACACGGTTCCATTGCTGTACAGCGTGGCCCTTTGCATTACGCATTCGATAGTGGGTGTCGCAGTAACTTTTGTAACGATAGATTGCTAACAGAACCATCAGTCCCTCGAAGCCAAACTGTCTTGAAGACCAACTCGCAACAGAAACTTGCAGTTGATCTCCAGTTCGATGCCACCGCGGCCTGGCAGTACGCCATCGACCCCGCTACTCTGAAATTCAATAACGTGCCTCCTTCGTCGGGCCGGCTCCCTTCCCCAGTGTTTGATTCCGGAAAGTCTCCATTATCAATTACAGTCACCGCCTGTCCGATTTCATGGGCAACTGCGGGAGTTACTTTTGCAGCAGCCCCTCCAACTAACCCAGCATGTACCGGTGCACAGAAGACAATCACGTTGACTCCATACGGTGTCAGTAAAACTTGAATTTTCTCTACATGCTTTGCTGATTAGCCACTGGCCGCCAGACCACCAAACTCCGAATTGGGGAGTTCCCGGTCTTCAAGTCGACCTAAAGCTCATATTTCGACTCCACGCAGAATTTGGTGTTTTCTTAACGTATCTAAACAAAGTTGTTTATGAACCTTCAACTAAACAAAGTCTGAGCTTGTCCTTTGTTCATTGTCATCGTGTCGTCCTTCCCGATTTCCTTTCGTCTCATCTCCAAATGACTCACCAACTAGAACAGATAAACGATGATACCCTGTTCTAAACCTTTCTCAGACTTTTTGTCAATTTTGGCCTTAAAAAAGAAACTATGGCATGCATTCATATCTCGCTTCATGTTGCGAATGGCTTGCGTTGATGCCTCGTCAACGTACGGTGTGTAATAGAGAACACTTGTGTCGTTGGTCACGAAGCCAGCGATTTTACGAGACTAAATGGCTTCTCACAGTAAACATTATAGACACGACAGTGGTACAGATAGCTATATATATCACAAAATGTCGTCAGTAATAAAACCCTATGAAGCTCCTGTAAAATGTACAGTGAACAGATCTACAAGATGTACATGAAGTCCCATCATCAGAATAATAGCACAGTCATCATATCGTCATGGTCAGATCATCGTGCCATCATTATACCGCCCAGTGCGATTCCTTTTTCTCTGTAGTGGGTGGCGTATCGTCCTCATTTTCTTTTTTCTTGCCAAACCTGCTTTGCAGAAGTTTGGAGCAAAGCTGGATGGGCCAGCTAAAGCGCTTGAAGAGGCTCGTATCTTTTTCGAAAATGTACTTGCTCTGGAATGCCACAACGGTCCAGATGGTCACTATCGTCAATGGCAGGGCGACTGCTAAATAGCGCGGGAGCGTCCCAGCAGTTTGAGCCGAAAACTCCTTCACATTCATGCCAAAGACGGCCTGGTATTCATCAGACACTGTATAAACACAGTTGGGATGACGAGTACGCACTGCAACAAAGGAAGCGGGTAAGAAGATCATTGTGAGATACGCGATTTGTTTCATCTGCCGAAGCGATCAGCAACTACAGTGCTCTGTAAGGGATTTATTTACCGCTGAAGGGGAAAATAAGTTAGTGGGTGATATGACATAGTAGATATGACAAACCTGCGCTATCTTTGACTGCTGCTTCAGTCATCTCTGCCATCCGTTGACTGTCAGCATTGTTGACACTGCTGAACACCTGCACAAGCATCAATATATTGCATTGAACACGCAAGTAAGACACGTACAAGATTCATAACATTTCTCAATCGTTTATCCTGCATTTTACGATCCATCTCCAATCGTTCGATCTCGCTTAAGAGGTTTTTGCACTCCCGCTTGAGTACCCTGGCACTATATTGACGGTGCTCATTGGAGAGCGAGTCCATAGCAGGATTCTTTGTTTCTTGGATGAACTCGACAGTCTTTTTGAAGTCTTCGAGAAGCGATGAGTAGTGAAGAAGGTGAGCACGAATAATATGCAGCTCTTGTGTCAGTTTCATCTCATAAGTACCAATGACTCTAGTCTCCTGTACGCGCACGTTAAGAACATATCCTTGACCATGACAACCGTAGTCGGCCACTCACAAGCCAACAAATGTGTTTATACAGGTTCTGTAACGCTTCGTCCCAGGCGTACATCGCGTGCCATACAAACGTAATAAGAACAAAGGTTGGATCTGCTGATTTTTGGAAGATGCTTTGCCAATACACACTCTGTCCTGAACAGGGATTATTGGCGAGCCGAATATGAGACCCATGTGTCGTACCTGCATATCGTATACGTTCATGAAGATATGTTGCTTCGGTTGTTGGATGATTCATGTTCGGGTGATACGAAATGATGGTGCTACCCTCAGGGCGTCGGATCAAATGGACAGACAATAAGTCTAGAAGAAGGATCTTCTTGCCTCGCAGGAGATCAGGACATTCCCAAAGACAAAGTTCAAAGGAAGACATACTTGACCGAAGTTGAAGAGGGGATTGTGTATCGATCATCTGTGTAGCTAGGGATAGAGTTATAAGCTTTTGACTGCAAATTGCGAAGTTTGTACACACTGAGCGTCGAGCTGTCATCGGCTGATGCTGTTGTGTCGAATGATGCAGAAGATCTCGCTGATCTATATTCCATCTTCTCCATAGATTTCAGGAAGGTCAACGTGATCGTGATATCTGAAGAAACGACGATGAGGTTGAACATTAGTTTCCTATCAGACGACACTCACGATCTCCCTTCCTTGGTTCTATGTTTTCCTGGTACCGTGAGGGAATCCAGTTCAAGGATGACGACCAAAAGAAAGGCTCGATGTTGAAGCTAAGAATAAAATGAATATGGTCTCAAAAGAATACCGAAAATAATCTACCTTGCTCCGAGCATCTGTAAGACAGGACCTGACAGATTTTCTAGGAAAAGCGCCCTGACCCTGAGTTTATCAGGCCGCTACAGAATGCGTTATAAGTTCTCAGTAGTGCATGAGTTCACAACGGCGATAGAATTGCCATTGTCATGATTACTAAAATAACCACGAACACCCTATGCTCCAGATAATTGTAAGGTAAACATACCTTTGTTTTTGTGAGGATTGTCCACGTTGTATCAATATCGTCGTGTTTTGCTATAGTTTTGTCTGCATATGTGAAATACCCGTTGTCGTTAACATCTGCATAGTAAATAATGCAGGGTGAATCCTTGTCATAATTTGCGATTGCGTCGGCAATCTTGCTGCGCTCAACCTGGGGTTTTGTCCAGTTGGGAAAACGAGATTGAGGATACCCCTTCCAACAACCATCGCACGCGGAGTGGTCGCAAGGGGGGGGGATCGGAGGCAGTTCCGACTTCAACTGTTCCTGGTCAATTCCTAGGCGAAAAAAGTGAGGAATGGAAACACAAAAGAGGTAACGAGGGAGCTCACCGTCATGTATATCTATCCAAGGCCATGGAGCCGAAGGCGCAGCATGTCGATGCGAAGGTGTAGGTAGTCGCTTCTTTTCCTCTAAGGATTTCGTGTAGTTGGGGCTATGCTGCTGCATGACTGGCATGTTAACACGTGCACGATCTAGTCACGGAAGAATGAGGACGCAGACTCGTCGTAGAGTGAAGGTCGCTGCGAATGTGGTCTTAGGGGTCAGCAAAGTCCCCACACAAGGTCGAAGGGTGTTCTAAAGATGGCCATAGAAGGAGAACACGAGTTCCAACTATATCAATGTGGCATTGACGCCAGCGAGTGGCCGAGTCCACCACCGATGGGAAAGTCCCGCGATGGGCGTCTAGCTTTATCGCCATATGATCAAATTGTTCGTTATCAAATGGATGGAAGTTGAAACTCAAGGAGAATTCTGAGCTATTCTGAGCATCCATTGAATTAGTTCTCCGTAACAACCAAAATTACAGGCTACATCGCGCTTAAGCGTAAGCTGTACTTCTTATCCAACAGTATAAAAAGTAGTAACTTACCTTGTCTTGAATACGTACCTCCACATTTCTGTATCTTCAAAAGGTGACAGGTCCGAAGTTACCGGCAACGAGGCAAATTTCGATTGATTGGCAGCTTGGAATCTGCTGACGAATAACCCCATTTAGAACTACAAGCACACATTTTGTTCAAGTTTGTGCTATAGCCACCAGATAAGTCCTATCACCCCTGTTACCCAAACACAATAGACGTGTCACAAGAACTGGACTTTCTGGTGATGGCAAA
>JABCKU010000093.1:37966-48652 GCA_018221655.1 Myochromella boudieri | reverse complement strand
GGTCGTTGCCTTAAGTGAATCACAAGCTCCAACAATGCAATCACCCTAGATCCCAAAGACTGATCGTCAAAAGTGAACCGTATTGTGTCAAAGGGACCAAATGCCCTCAACACCAGTTGTAGAACCTTGTCGTACTTGCTAGGTTCCCTTGTTATCCGAACCTGGCGTTTCTCCCCAACGAGATTAAGTAATGTCAACAAAGGAATTATTTCTCGCAAGAAATGAGTTTGAAGGTCCCCATTTGAGTTTATGCATGGCTCTAGAGATAGTTGGCAATGAGAGGTTAATAAACCCTCTGGGATGGGGTGAAGCGGTTCAAGGGCTCCTGTAGCACGCATAAATGCCAAGAGACGTGGGCTGTGGAAGACTCCGACCCAATCTACCTCAGGAACCATGGCTGTGGTATCGCAAGAGAATTCCACCCCCCCAGGTGAGTTTAGTTCATCGAACCATCGGAGAGACGAAGAAGTCCGGCGCCCAAATCTGATGTGCCACTCTGTGCCTGCTAAAGAGTCACGCAGTTCCATAGACTTGGATTCTAGTGTTGCACAATAAAGCTGCACCAAATCTTGAATATCATCCAAGTGTGAGATGCCTGCATCGACAGATGCCACAATATCTTCTAGTGCCCGCCTCGCATCCTCTATGACATTGATTGGCAACATGGAGGTTTCCGGTATCCAATGAACTATCCGTTCCGAAAATATTACAGAGGAAGGGCCACGGCGTAGGGCGAGAGCGCGAAAACAGATCATGGTCATAGTTTCGGTGTCTGAAATAGAGGCTGTATGCAGGTCACCCGCGAACTCCAACCACCGTCGCAACTGCTTAGGAGACCCTTTGATGATGATAGGAGAGAGGGCATCTATACAGGCAACTACTCGCCGACCCAATGTAGAATTTGAAGATTGGTTTGCCAGGGAAACAAGTCTAATGAATAAAGGCTGAAAAAATGTAACATATCTCTCATTGCGTGCCACTAGGCCGAGTACCTGATAGCCGCCTGAAGTATCTAAGAATTCGGGAAGGCTCTCCAGAAATCTCTCAAGCTCCTTGTCATTGCTGATTTGGTTGTATAACCACATAAGCGCTCCAGCATCTGTCTCGTCTGCGCCACGCCACGGGTCCAAGGCTATTTGGTTACGAGCCCTTTGGAGGTAAGGTGAAATACGCCACCATCCTTCTCTTTGCATAATCTGTGACATGTGTAGTAAAATGCGCCAGAATAATGAGGAAAAGCTGGTTTCATATGGAGATGAGAGATCGATGAGTGGGGCAACTGTAATCAGACCATACAACACAGTGCAGCAGAGGAATATCGGAATGACAGCCAATGTCACTGTCCTATTGATAGGAGCTAAGAAGACATAGAGGCCAGCGAAAAACAAGAACAAGGAAATGTGGAGAAGAGTCGGAATATAATGGACAACAATGTCCATCCGCCAACGCTCCATTCCATTGGAAAGGAAAATTCTGTCCCTTGCGCGTCGGAGGGGATCGCTGCTCCGCTCTATCCGCTGTAGGTAGTCTCTTATCCATTGCTGTATAAGAATCATCATCAAGGCTGCAGCGAGGCTGCAAACGAGACTAAGGAACCATAGAATGTTGACAGTAATAGCTGCGGGAGGAGGGGTAAACCTTGCAGATGAATTCATGGTGGGCATTACAGCAGATGATGAGCCGTTCGAGAGCAATGTGGCAACCTGGATGGCAAGAATCTGTGTGAGGAGTGCATTTGTCACGTCGCCGGAGTCTTCCTGGAGAAGCTTGTAGCTCTCAATAATGAAGGCTGAGACCACAGCAGAGAAGAGACCAGCCTGATAAGCCATCTTAGAAGGTCTAAATAACAAAAATTTCGAACCCACGAAAATGAGTGTGCTATCCATGTTCCCCTTCCAGTTTTCGGTCAAATGCTTATCTCGCTGTGCCGCTTCGGATACGTAGTAGGACCAGAGCTTTTGGGCTTTTCCATCATAATCACCCGAGATAGGTTCGGCACGTTCGTTAGAGGGCATTGAAGCAACGGGACGAGTACTTCAATTTTTGGTTCGGTGTGGAGAAGATGGATAATGCGGAAACACAACACGTGCACCAGTTGATCATGTACATACATCACTCATTGACTGGTTGGAGGCCAGCCACCAAGTTCAGTTCTTTTAATCCACAACAAAGCGTCAGACGGTTCCTCTACTGTGCCTCGAGCGGTACATGGCTTTAGTGGCTGATGATGGACGTGGCTGACAGTGACAACGTCTGTAAACTATTATGTAAAAACCCATTCTACCTTCAAAAAATGCGAATGCATCTGCTTCCCTCATGGTCATGAAGACCATCCTTGACTACTATCTACATCCTCGTCGTCACCACATGCAGGGAGCTCCCTACATCTGTCTCCCTCCTCGCCACCTTCGTCATTCCTCGGATCCTTTTCCTGGCCTTACAGATGGGAGACCCCACGGTCCGCGTCCTGGTTCCCACTCGCTCCACCTCAGGAAACCAACTTCGACTGCAGCAGAACATTGTCATCATCGTTGGATGGGTCGTCGCACTCCTCCATCTCCCCTTTCTTGAGCCGGCCATCCTTGATGTTGCGGTCTTATCGTGGATCGCTTGCCTTGGCAAACTCCTTCGCCGGGGTCTGGATTGTTTGCTTGTATGTATGGCTCCCGTATCGACATCTCTGACCAGCCTGGTATCATCTCTCCCCACTCATAGAGCGTTCCTTCGTGTAGGGTATATTCGTACTTCGATGGGTTGGTGCCACCACTCTGGCAGCCAAGTGTAAACTCTTACCATGGCTATTACTACGTGAGCCATTGCTTCACTACATCGCCTGTTTTCTGGCCGGCAAAGTTCTCTCCATGTTCTACAAGCCTCCCCTTCCGGAACCCCTTTTATATATCAATCTTACTACTTTTGTAATCCGATACAAAGGCGAGAGAATTCCCTTTTCGCGCTTGAACATGGATGAACCATTACCCAAAGTCTCTCGTGGCCTCCCCTGCAACCCTCTTGACGAACATTACTAGGGGAACACGACCCTCCTCTGTCTTTTCGTGCTCTTCTTTTCCGCTCTCTTCCAGCTATATGACCGAAGGAGAAGCATACAGGCGTGGGTTGAGGCCGTTCGGTGTTCAGAAAGAAGTATTGTTTCGGTACGTAAAGTAAAGGAAGAGAGGGCACGCAAGATAAAAGAAGAGAGTGCCGTCGCCAGCGCACTTGCAGCTATCGCTCTTAAGATTGATCAGTGGAGGCTGGATTCTCCTCGACAATCAGAAGCCAACCGCCGCCATCGCCTTGTCATTTTCTTCATTCACTTTCGAGAAAAGGCATACCAGGCCAAGTTCCCTAGCGGTACGGCCACCATTGTCCGTTATAATCAAATTTTACATGGCCTCAGAAAAAGAACCAGCGTGTATCTCGGAAAGTTCTCTCACTACTACGAGCTATTTGAAAGTGCTCTAGATACTCTCCTCGTCTCTCCTCCGGAAAACCTCGAAGCACACTTCAAAGCCAATCTTGCCCTATTCACTGGCGCCGCACTCTGTCCTGCCGAAGCTCAAGTTTGTCAAGCACCTCTGCCAGGACATTAGTGTAATGCAGCACTGCGAAACCCTCCCCTTCCTAGCGATTACCTCTCCTGGGCCTACCACCCCGCCATTGACACCAACGACACCATCGCCATCGCCGCCTCCTCACAGCGCGTCAGCATCCTCAGGCGCTACACCAAGCTCTGGACTACCCTCCCCAGCGAGCACCGCCTACCTGCATACTTCCGCCTTGTCATCTGCCTCATGGACGCCCAGATCGGACGTCTCTCGCCGTTCAGCCCTACCATGCTGGTGGACGTCGGAGAATGCCTTGAACGCGCGAATGACATCATGGAAGTGATCGAGGGGAGGCGCTAGTACTTGAGGGAGAGGGCGATAAGGAGGCAGGCGGTGCTGGTGAGGCGGGAAGAGGACGCACGGTACCGTGTGCGGGCGATGGAAAAGCTGAATGATAGGCTGTTTCGTGCGTCCTGAGAGTTGGGATCCTGGTGCGCTTTTTGATGGAGGTTCTCCAGCTTGTGTATTGTGACGATGATGGTCGGGCGTCTGGGTATCGCCGTGGTTGACGCTGCTATACTTGGAGCTTGGGCCATGGAATGAATGACCATAGACTGAAATGTGTTGTAAGCGCCCTTTTGTCTTGTTCTCGTTTTGACTGATTGCGTATGATACACAGGAATACCAATCATCTTGATCATACTTGGAGATTACTTCCTAGCTGCATAGCTTTTCATTACTACTGGTGCCACTCACGAAGAACCATTGTACGCCTTGGGTTCCTGAATTCAGAACAATGGTGTCATAGTTATGCTGTAAGAACTGGAAAGGAATTGTAACAGGACGTTAACGTGATAAGTTGCCAGCGGTATCATGGAACACTACATCTCGGGCATGCCATCTGTATTTTTTTCTGATAATAACCATTGAAATGGGAACAAGACTTGGACGAGACGCTACTGCTACTACAAGGTCCCATCTGGTTGGACTGCCGATACTCGATACAAGTACACTGCGGTTGCACAAGGCTAGCATATCAGACCACGCAACCTGGTTATCGTCAGTAACATGTAAAGGAATTATGCAACTACAAGCACTCACACTCCTTAGGCATTCCCTGCCTTAAGCGCCCCGATAACGTCACTCACGGTGGGCGCCGGGTTTGTGTCGGCGGCCCATTCAGCGGACACCACCGCTGCGGTGCTCTTTCCTTTGAGGACTTTGGCTTTGTACACATTGTTTGAATCTTTCATCGTTTCAATGTGGTATGTTCCGCCCGTCGACGACTTGCCGTCGCCGTGCCAGCGGTTCCATTGCTTTGTAGGGTCCCATAATCCTGACGTGACTTTGTCAGTGTCGATGTTGCCAAGATAGGTTGCGATGTTTTTGTCTTTCTGTTTCATTATGGCTTGTCAGTAGGGTATTGCCTGGAGCCGCTACTATGAAGACTTACTGCCATGTTTGGTTCGGGGTTTTCAAGGTCTGGTGGACTGGAAATGCAGTACTCATGCCTCTACCGTGGCCTTTTTATCCTTTTGCACCTTTGGCGCTCATAAGTAGCTCACATGTCAAATGTGAGTGGACCATAAGTTTAGATCTGCTTTAATTCTGCCTCGCTATCTCCTGACCGCATGGCTTGCTCTCACCGTGACTCGTGGTAAGAGTGGAGAACTATCGACGATCAGTCCGAGTCGAACGAATGAAGAGTGGGCCCTGACCTGCAATTTGGAGTCAAGGCGCTAATCTGGCCTCCTCCCACGCTGGAAGGGGGAATTTCTCAACCGTGATCACGCGATATCAGTATGTTCGTGTAAATGGTATTTTGGAAACGGGTACTTAGCCCCCATGGAAGATCCGCTGTCGTCACGAGCGTTAAGAGTTGGCGATTCTGTTCTGATACAGAAGTAAAGGACTGTTTAGGAATAGACACGATGCCGTTGGATTCTTCCATTCCAGGGGTAAATAATCATTATTTCTTCTCTGTCCTAGCCCTTGTTATACACTCTCGTTGGCACTCATTAACGTAAACCGCCATGTCCCCCTTGGACTTTCACGTCGATGCCAGCCTCAAAGTTGACTTCACGCCCTCGACAACGTCAGATCCTAAAGCACGCGTACTGACTGTGCGCATCATACATGCTTTCACTCCCTTTACAATGTCACCAGTACTCCAAGTATTCTTGTCCGACAATCCCAGTGACCCCTCCTTACCCTCTAATGCCATTCTAAAACTCTACGACCGCCGTTGTATGACCAACGTGCGCGAGATGTACGACGAGGAGAAGCCTCACGACGCTCACAAAGAGCAGGAATACAAATCCTACCTTGGCGCTATTAATAAAGCCGCAGTGCTTGACTTCGACGATCCGCTATTCTTTGAAGGTCGTGAGGTCCCTGATGGAGAGTTCGAGGGTTATATCGAGCACCAATGCCGCACGATGTTCAACGCAGAAGTATCCACCTATCGCCGTCTACAGGAGTTGCAGGGGCAGCTGATACCCCGCCTCTATGGCACCGTCGAGTACATTCTTCCTCCAATAACAGTCAGTGATGGTACAAAGATTGTATTGGACCCAATCCCGGGAATACTCATCGAATATATTCCTTCTATCACGCTGCGCACTCTCGTCCAGACATGGAGCGGCCTGGATCCTCCACTCTCACTCGATGTCCTACGATACCTCTCTGATTCTGCCACCGCAATCATAGAGCGTATCTCTGATTTTGAAATTCTCAACGAGGATGTCCGGTTGGATAACATGCTGGTGCGGCAGCCATTATTGCGAGCAGATGCTGCGCCAGACGATGGTACTACTGCTGGGCGGGACATCGCCTCAAATCCGTGTGTCTTGATCGATCTTGCCCAGTGTCGCTTACGCCTGGAGGGCGAGACGGATGACGAGTGGGTTTCTGCGAAGTGGAACCAGGACGAGGCGGGTGCGGTGGGGTTTGTTCTCGCAGGAGTGATCAAGAAGCATCTTGGTGAAGGTGTTTGGACGTATAAGAGGAATTTGCGTTATTACCGCCCTCTTGAGGAGTAGGACAGCTCGTAGCCTGCGGACATGGCTTTCGTTTGGTTTTAATCGTCATTAGATGTTGAGTTGATTAGTATTCAGAATGTAAGGGATGATCAATGATTTCGCTGATCTTCAGCCAACAATAACACAATAGCGGGGTTGGGCCTTGTATCAAAACAAGCCCTCGGGTCGATGATGTGTGGCACCCGATGGACCTCTGGAACAAATAGTTGTAAATACGACTGTACTTAACAGCAAGCACTACTAGTACTAAGGACTCGGCAAGCCGCAAGATTCTCCATTCTGTAGGTAAGCTTAAGCCTTGGACGAGATTGGAGAACCATCACCACTATGGCCAGATTCAACCTGGTTCGACGACTGAGTACTGAGTACCGACGCTCAGTTGAAAACCAAGACTCCTCGAATGACCTCGGAATTGTCCCAATTTCAAGTTCCTAGCCCAACATTCAAGTCTTGTTACCAGGAAAAAGGACGCATGAATCTAAATCAGTTGTAAGTGCCCCTTCTCGTCTTGTACTTATTTTGACTGATTGCCAGGAATCTGTAATACACAGGAACACGGTTAAGAAAGTATGATTACTCTACCGTGCATGGAGCTCAGCAGGAGCAGTGATGGAATCAGTGTTTAAAAGGTTTGTACACCGGTTATGGTAATCCCATTGACAGATTTTCATTCCTGATGTTCAAGCTCGGATTCTATTCACTGGGCGGTGATGCAAGGGATAACATGACCAGCCCCTAGGCGATTTCATTTGTAAAACCCACTCGGCCGTAGTGATGAACTGGAGACAAATTAGCAAGACGCTAATACTAAGGAGTACAGGATTCGATCCGGTTGGACTGTCGACGCTCAATACAATTACACTACTTCTGCTGCTGCACAAGGCTGGCGTACCACACTGCACAAACCGTCTAGGATTAGTAACATACGAAGGAAATACGCAACATTGAGAACTCACATCACTAGGTATTCGCGTCCTTCAGCCCTTTAATAGCGTCACTTACGGTGGGCGCCGGGTCTGTGTCGGCGGCCCATTCAGCTGACACCGACGCTGTAGTGCTCTTTCCTTGGACGACTTTGGCTTTGTACACATCATTTGAATCCTTCATCGTCTCAGTGTGATATTTGCCATCTGTCGACGACTTGCCGTCCCCATGCCAGCGGTTCCACTGCTTCGTAGGGTCCCATAACCCTGTCGTGACCTTGTCAGCGTCGATGTTGTCGAGATATGTTCCAATGCCTTTGTCTTTCTGTTTCGTCATGGATTGTCAGCTGGCATCACTACCTGGCGCTACTATGGAGGCTTACTGGCATGTTGGTTTGGGCTTGCTCGTGGATTCGAAGTTGAGTAGAGTTGGCTCTACTATGGCCTTTTTATCCTCGCGCCCCTTGCTGTTCTCGTGACAAAGGAGTGTAGCTCATATTCTAAGCAAGATCTGCTCCAACTTCTTCCATCCCACCAGTCGGCTCTACTATGGCCTTTTCATCCACACGCCCCTTGTAATTCTCATGACAGAGGAATGTAGCTCGTATTCTAAGCAAGATCTGCTTCGAACCTCTCTCGTCCCGTACAGTTGGCTCCACTGGCCTTTTCATCCTCACGTCCCTTACTACTCTCGCGACAGATGAATGTAACTTGTATTCTAAGCAAGATCTGCTTTAAATTTCTCTCGTCCCTTATCACGAGTCCCGTTCAGCCCAGCTAGCCAATCGAGTATATATCGTTGGTGGTTCACCGAGCCGTTCCTGATTGTGGACTGCTTAAGGTGCATGAATGGACATCCCTTTGAATGCAATAACGACTTTGACACACTCTGACCATATGTTGCGCCGAATCAATCAATATGTAGCATTTGCCTCCAAATTCAAGCTCAAGAACGAGATCCTCCTTACTCAGCCGCTCTCAGCTGGCTCGTTCCGCACCACATTACTCGCCAAACCATCACCCAGATGTAGTAACCACGTTCCTACAGGAATGTTGTAGCATGTCGGTGCGATGTATCGGTGACTGTTGGGCCATAATGAAGGAAATCACTTCGGAAACACCAAAGACAGGGTCTGTTGATGAGGTATGAAGACACGCCTAGTATTTTCGCGTACTTTCTTACGGCATCACCGTTTACATTTGAGGCATAGGTAGGTAATGGAACTTCCCCCCTACAGCTATTACATACAAACTTCCGAATAATTAGGAGATCTTGACTCCAGAGTGGCAATTGTCAATACTCGAAGAGAATATAATTCAGTGAATGATGGCGCATAGGAATCTACAACTACTTCTTACAGGACTGGGCCTGGGCTGGGCGATCAGGGCCGATACTATAGTTACGATCAGGGGTGGTTGGTGGACCTTCTGCAGCAGCGTACCTTTGTCTAACTTTTGACAGTTGTATTGCATGCTGTCAAGAACCACGACCGTAAGTGCCAATGAAGACGCCGGAACACTTGCACAAAGTGTTCAATAAGGTTAAAATGCTAACTTCAGACTAAGCATCCCCGCCACAACTGGGCTATATCAAGTTCCCGTGCCTGTTCCCAACCCTATAGCTAGTGCGCTGTGGCCATCCGATTCCAATCCACTACATCTTTCTAGTAGCTTTTCCCCACATGCTAACTTTTGTTCTAAAAGGCTATCTTCGCATCAAACACTAGGTTGTGCTTGGTTTATGGGTTCCATACTATCTTTCCCACCTGGATCCGCTGGGAGGTCCTACATGTGATAGATCTCGCACCTAGCTTATCAGTGGTGTAGTATTAACCCTGCTTCACTACGTTTCGTGCTCTCAGGGCGTAGAAGTTACTCCCTGACCTCCCCAACCTTGCTAGACTTTATTTAGTCCTCTGCCCAGTTGTTATACAAAGGTGAGGTCACATCTTTGTCAGGCTTGAAGGGCATTAGCTAACCGCTCTTCTTTTGGTTTGGAAGAATTGTATTCTTCCAACTGTCTGTTCGTCTCACAGAATTGACATGATGCCTGGTTCTACTCTTTTCGCACTCATGGGTTGATGAGGTTTTAATAAGTCACATTACCACCCTCTTTAGATCATCCACTGTCTCGTGTGCTTATCCGGACCTCCATCGCTCTACTATGTCTCCCTCAGATTTCCACAACGGTGCCAGCCTGAAAATCGACTTTACGCCCTCGACAACGTCAGAATCTACACCACGCTCACTGAACGCTCGCGTAACTCATGCTTTTACTCCTTTTACAATGTCACCAGTGCTCCAAGTATTCTTGTCCGACAATCCCAGTGACCCCTCCTTACCCTCTAATGCCATTCTAAAACTCTACGACCGCCGTTGTATGACCAACGTGCGCGAGATGTACGACGAGGAGAAGCCTCACGACGCTCACAAAGAGCAGGAATACAAATCCTACCTTGGCGCTATTAATAAAGCCGCAGTGCTTGACTTCGACGATCCGCTATTCTTTGAAGGTCGTGAGGTCCCTGATGGAGAGTTCGAGGGTTATATCGAGCACCAATGCCGCACGATGTTCAACGCAGAAGTATCCACCTATCGCCGTCTACAGGAGTTGCAGGGGCAGCTGATACCCCGCCTCTACGGCACCGTCAAGTACATCCCTCCTCCAATAACAGTCGGCGATGGTACAAAGATTGTATTGGACCCAATCCCGGGAATACTCATCGAATTCATTCCTTCTATCACGCTGCGCACTCTCGTCCAGACATGGAGCGGCCTGGATCCTCCGCTCTCGCTTGATATCCTACGATCCCTCTCTGATTCTGCAACCGAAATCATAGAACGTATCTCTGATCTTGAGGTTCTCAACGAGGATGTCCGTCTAGATAACATGCTGGTGCGGCAGCCATTATTGCGAGCAGATGCTGCGCCAGACGGTAGTACTACTGCTGAGCGGAACATCGTTTCAAATCCGTGTGTCTTGATCGATCTTGCGCAGTGTCGCTTGCGCCGGGAGGGCGAGACAGATGATGAGTGGGTTGCTGCAAAGTGGAGCCAGGACGAAGCAGGTGCGGTTGGGTTTGTTCTTGCAGGAGTGATCAAGAAGCATCTTGGTGAAGGTGTTTGGACATATAAAAGGAATTTGCGTTATTACCGCCCTCTTGAGGAGTAGTA
>JABCKU010000093.1:0-32704 GCA_018221655.1 Myochromella boudieri | reverse complement strand
AGGAGGCTTCGGTTTCGTTGCTGCACGTGATGACTTTGGTTTGGTTTGGGCCTTGGCTTTAGCTTTGGGAGAAGGAGGAGTGTTAGGCACAGCAGGGGTAGATGTAAGGGCGGGTGGATCCACGTCCATTTGGTCGGGCTCTGATGCGGTAGTATTAGGTTGAGTTTCAAGCTGGGGTTCTTCCGTTCGCGGCTTTTTGCCTGTTCGACGACGTTTACCCCCAGTAGAGGAGCGAGGAGACGTTGAGACAGAGTCTGCATGTGATCGAGAGGAAACGGCTGATTGGTGGTCATCATCTTCTTCGTCCTCGTCTTCAGCACCATCAGCCAAGGTTCTCCTGCGTTTCCGCACATTGCGAGACGAGCGTGGAGGCTCATGGCATCTCAATCTCTCACACGAGGTGAGTTTATCGTCATGCAGAGTCGAATCTGCACGAAAACGAGCGCGTTTAGGATCAGGCTGTTGAAGGTTTGAGATTAGGTAAATGATGCAAGACAAAGATAGTAGAAAAAATCGTACAGTGTGCTTGCCCTCGTAGCACCACCCGTCTGGTGGTCCCATGTCTCCGTCACCTTCGACAGTCTTTCCACAGCACGCCCAAAGTGTTTCGTACAAAGTTCCCTTGCCCTTTGCTTTGGATGACACCCGCTCCACCTCAGCACTGTCATCGTCATGTGCGACAAGACAGCTTCGATCGGTGTTCTCGATCTCAAAAAATCCTTTGTGACACCTTGCACAGTGCAGCTTTGGTGGTGGCGTGAGCTGTGCAAAAAATGACGAGAGGTGCGCCAGTGTATCAGGGTCTATTGACCCATGGGATGGATGTAGGTGCGTGAGTGTGTAACTATGCAATATTTGAGGTGGAATAGATTGTATAAGATCTCTGAGTCCTGTGGGTGTTAATTGTGGCTCTGGTGGGGGAGAAGGAGTGAGAGGAGGGTCGCGGGTGGGGGAGAGTTGTTTGTTTTCGAGAGAGTTAGAGTCGACAGAGGGCGATGGAGTTCTGAGCTGTGATTGTGTAGCGCTGGGTTCAGCCTGTAATTCAGCTTGAGGCTCCCGCTTGCGGGAAAAGAGGCCAAAGCCTAGAACCATGTCGATGGTGGAGAGAGGTACAGGAGGAGAGGGCGCTGTTTCTCCCACGCCCTTTACACGCGCCAGTCACATGTTCATAACGCGTCACGTAGCCGTGACGTCGACAGGCACTGACTCGATTCGGGGTTCATCCTTTTTCTCAAAATCATTATGTTGTACGCGCAGCAAATGACTTTACTGTTCGTAAGAGAAATATAACGATGAGGCGAGGAATGTTGTCACCGCATACACCGTTGATGTGACAACTGTGGTTCCACAAACGGGCTCTCGACCGTTGCTTGACGGTCTTGACCATTTGTATACAGTAGACCCGACCCAAACTGCCAAGCGGTCATGTACACTATGAAAAAGCAAAGCTGTTAATAAAAATCGTCCCTTGGACTTGCTCCGTGTTATCGTCCGCGAAGGGCTGCAAGGCTGATTTGTGGGATGGTTTCTCAATAATCGTTGAGGTGATGTGCGTTCGAGATGGATACGAAAAAGGCAAGTCTTATGAATGTCATGGGTGGGACCAAGACTTTCCACCAAGATAGGTTTGATTTTTCAGAAACAGAATGTCCGAAGTTTCGAGTGGGAGACAGCAGCAGTCCTAGGCCCTACATAAGAAATAACATAATCTCTCTGTCGAGAAGAGATTGAAGAAGATTGATTGAGGAGGGAAAATTATATGAGGTGGCAGTGCAATACTCCAACCCAAACCACCATATTGTATGCAGCATCTCAAACTCGGCCCCATCCAAAGCCTTGTTAAGCGGCAATTTTTACCAACAACCCCTACCTTTAAACGATTCCTATATGATGGCCCAACCACCCTCGACCCAGCGCGTCTGTCTCCACGGGAGTATGTCGACCTCTCCACTCTTATCAACCCAGCGATATTTCATGTTGGACGCCGCTTTTCCTGGGATCGCGGCCGTATCACACCTTTCCCGGACAAGTCCAAAGGGTTCTGCTACTACCGTGCCTCTGAATACCCCCGCGACCCTGGGGAGATTCGCCTACGTCTGAGCACCAGCGGTGACCCACAGTGGTTTGCTAATGAGGTGGACCTGAAGCACCCAGAGGGGTACCCGTGGTGTATCAAGCTGCCTACCATTGCTTCTGGAAGGACCTTTGGGCCACTGAGGAAGCAGTTAATCAAAGAGGGTTTGGTGTCGGAGGACGAAATGAATAGGTGTGCGAAAATTGGAGTAGTAAGGGCGGGGCCATTTCAGTTGTATTCGTTGGAACAACCGTTCTACATGAAAATGGAAGTTGGAGCGATGATTCGGATATACATTGGCGAGCAGGAACACTGTGTGAGACTATACAACATAATACACGACTCTCGGAGAAGAGCAGGAGGTCGGCTCGTTGGGCTACCATATACTGGTTAGTGTGATCCAATCCAATGGCTTGGAGCTTATACTGATGCATCCTTAAGGGTCCATTATGGCACGCTTCGAACGCGCTCCTACCGCACCAAACACCTTTCATATTCGTGTTCTTGACGTCCTGCAGCCCATCAAGCCTGTGTCAGAGGACTATGATGGGTACATGCATAAACCAGAAGTCGGGAAGCTCATGAGCAAGGGGCTAGGACACCGGCCGTCGCGGCTCTTGAGACTATCAAGCTTGGGGGGAAGGCGTCTGGTGCGTCTACTCACAGAACTTGGGAATGCTTGAGGTCCTATGTAGGTATTTCACGCGTTGTCGTGGCAATCAAAGGTCTCACATTTTTCTCTCCACTAAGGTATCACAATTCAATGTCAGGCTTGTACATACGACCCTAGTCAGGTATACAATCGCCCACGAATCCAATATTCTACAAGTTGCGTCAAGAGATTCAAGATAAAACCTTGGTAACTTCTTGCACCTGTTCGAGCGCGTAGCACTTGGGAGAAAGGGCTTAGGACATAGTGCAGAGTATAACACTTGTTTTGAGAGAGGGAAGTTGGTAGATATTCGGATCTGGGACATACGGGGATAGCCGATCGTCAATACCCTAATTAGACGCGTTCTTCCTTTCTAAAAACCTATAAAGAACTCAACTTCAAACTCGATTCATGTAACGCCAGGGTCATGTCAACTCTCCCACCACCACCACCCTCTGTCCCTCCCGCACCGTTGTTCGACGACCGTTTGACATTCCCTCCGTTCCCCACCCCACCCCCTGGGGTCACTATCACACCGTTCACAGACTTCAAAGAGTACGGAATCCAGATGTTCCCTACTGGCAGTCTGGGCAAAGACGACGTCGAGCGTGATGGACTGGGGATTCCCACCGTCGAGCTGAGAGTCAAACATGATACAGACAATTGCAAGACCGAAACGAAGCGCAAGAGGAAACACCCCAGGAAAAACCACACTAGTGCCACAGAACTGGGTAAAACACCTGGCGCGCCAAAGACGTGGTGGGAGTTGTGGATGGAGAACGAAGATCTGAAAGGAGGTGGTCCATATGACCCGTGAGTCATGGTTTATATTCGTTCCTTTCGAATACGGCTGCGCATTGAGCGCCAATCGCCATCGATCATGTCACTGTAGAGAAGTTCGCGTTCTTTTGCTGACGTTAGTTTTGGTTTTTTTTTTTTGGACAGGCATACTTCTGCGCTTGATAGGTTCTACGAAGTTGCAGCAGATTTCAGGAAAACGCGGAGTTGGCCACAAGGTCCAAATGGAATTGCAGCAAACTGGGATCAGGTATGTTTGGTTTTCTAAGTTGGTTTCTTTTTGTGTTTTAATTTTGATGTTTCTTTAGTTTCGCCTTTATGTCGGCCTTCTCTCAAATACGCCCATCTGGACACGCACCGACAAGCCTCAGGAAGAAGACGAGGATACCGATGGGGTTGACGAAGAAGAAGAATTCGAGAATGATGGAACCAAGAACGTTGCCGTTGGTCCTCCCCAAGGTCCTAGGAAATTTGCACCCCGTGCACGCGCGCGACCCCCTTATGCGTTATATGGCGCTGAGCCTGTCCCCATCGGCAGTGACGAGGAGGTGAAGACACTTCTGAATGGGGAGAATGCAAGGAGGGAGGAGGAAATGGTGGACTTTTTGAACGATCCAGCGCTAAAATTGAAGATATTCTTTTCGTCGTACATGAGAAAGCAGGGATTGATATGGTATGTCGTCGTCTCTCCCGCCTATCCTGCATGTAGGGGATTGCATCTGATTCTTTATTGGAACAAAGGGCAGACAGGAATCTGATAAACATGCCGCAGCTCGTTGGGTTCTTCATTCGTTTTATGATTCGAAACCGCGCATTCCCCGAGACGGAATTCGATCGCGATCTGCAACGCTCTCTTGAAGTCGTCGACCTTGCACAAAAGGAGCTGATCTTGACCTCTAAGGTCGCCAAACAGATTCCAGATGACTTCCACAGAGCATGCAAGAATATTTGGGGACAGAAGGCAGACGGATTCAAGCCTGTTGACATTCCCCTTGACATCGAGGAAAAGTCACCTGCTAAGGAAGCTGACTTCGGGAAGTCGATTGACACGACCGACACTAAAGAGCCGGAAACCAAACGTGCTAAGCTCGATTCGGGATGGGGATCAGGAGATACTGCGCCAACTGGATGGGGTAGCAAAGGCGGGGAAGCCCTCAAGGCCAAATGGGACGACGATGACGTCGTAACTGCGGCTGACAAGTTCGAGAAGGATCTCATAGCAAACAACGTCCAAGTAATCAAAGTTAACGAAGACGAAATCATGAAAGATGCAGAGAAGATTACAGCCATCCGAGACAACCTCAACCCCGACATCGATGCGCTCCCCGCTTGGGGTAAAGCCGACGACTGGCTCAAGGACAATGCCGATACTGCCTTCAATTCATGGGCAGCACCCGCCATCATCGACTGGGCTCCGCCCGTGCAGTATACCGTCTTCCCATACCTTGGACCTACCGCGTTCCCACTCACTCACACCTCCGGCATCGTCGAACGTTCTGTCCGCCGTATCAAATCATTCACTCCTCCACCCGCGCCAGCTACGATCCCTAAATCACCTGTCACAGATGCCGTGGATGCAGACGCGGTGGACGTGGAACTTGGACGCAACTTGGCTAAGGTGGTGCTTGCACCTTGGGCTGGGTGGGACAAATACAGCGACGAGATGCCACATCTGGCTGAGCCTCGGATCCTCGAAACGTCTCGCGGTTTGGTGCATGGAACTGTCGGTGAGGATGGAAAGGTAGTTTCTCCCGGAGAAGGTGTAGCACAGGAGGTGAGCCCAGAAGGCGTGCGGCCGCATGATCCTTTCAACGACGACATCACGGTTTTGGTGGATCCTGCGGTGATACCAATACTTAGCCAGGGACTCGGGTTTGGGGGTACGTGGGTACAGATCGCGAGGGAACAAGACTTCAGTGGGGAGAAGAAGAAGAAGAAGAAGGGGAAGAGTAAGAAGGGGCCGAATACGATGAGGTATTGGTATATCGAGGAGTTGGTGCTGACTTTGCCTAGTTTCCACACATAAGATGGATGTGCTTCCTTTCGTTCCTTTTTTGCTGTGAGCTTCCCGCCCTTGTTCGTCGCTTTTATGCTTTATTCGTCTCTCCTCATTGTTCAGTTCGTGCATTTATTGCTGTCTTATGAATCAATGAATTGTGTATGCTATGTGTCGCCCATGTACATCTCTCTAGTATCTTTAGCATCAATATTACTTTGCACATTATAATAATCTGTAGTGATGATTTTTCTATTTCATGCCTTTCACAAACGGTCACGTAAACAACGCGTCAACAACCGATCGCGTCGCTTATGTCATCAAACACTGTCAACAAAAATCCACCATCACCTACCTCCTTTCGATGTTGCTTATCACTATCTGCGGCGTCGTCTCTACATACAATATAGGGGCTCGCCACTGATAATCAACAATGTCTCATTTTGTCTTACTGAACCTTTGGAACAAATAAACAAGGCCACTACTTGAATATCGAATGTCTTTTTGCCTCCTTTTGTGCTCAAACCTGCTCAAACATCCCACCTTGATCTGAAATTCGAAGCTTCATTTTCTTCTGTAAAAACGTTACACAATGGGCCATTCCAATTTACCATTTCCCCTACCAACGGAACTCCTCTTACACATTTGCGATCAGGTTGACTCGCCAGATGACCTATTTTCCCTCGCCAAAGCCTCGAAACAATTCTTCCCGATCATAATACCGGCACATCTCGACTACACTCACATTTGTTGTGACCTGCTCCGCACTAGCCTCTGGAATCATTTGATCAATGAACCCTTGGTATCGGCTCATTGCCAGACGCTCGAAATCGTAACGGAAAGGAGGCATTACCAGAACAAGGTCCTTGTCCCCCCAAATGCCGACTTTGCGACCGACAAAGCCGTCTGCAACGAAAATGAGTTGAAAAAATCGTCGTCATATCTCGAAGGACTCAAGCTTTTGCCTCTGGTAATCAAGGCTATGCCAAATTTGAAAACCTTGGCATGGCGCTCACCCAGGAACCCCACGGAAAAGATTTATGCTGCGATTATGTACGGAAGTATATACCTTAACAGCCTTTCCATGAAGTTATTGGACGTCCCGTTCGAAACGCCATCATTTGGAAATATCGGCCTCACCACTGCACCAGTGGGTTTCGTTTGCTCACCCTCCTTTTCACACCTAACCCTGTTCAATGTAGCACTGGCGCCTTTCAAACATCACACAGTTCGCCTTTTCGGAAGATGACAAGAAGACCTTCAAAACTCATAGTCTTGTTCTTTCGACTATCCTCCGTGCTTTACCAGCGCTCGTCGACCTCTACATTATCAGATCTTACCTGGGCCAACTTAACATGTTCGAGTCGGAAGTAGATCAAGTCTTTCAGACTATGACATGGCCTAACCTTCGACGTCTCACCGTTGAAGAGGCTTGCCTGGTCGCCGCGCACGAGCGTTTCTTCCGGGACCACAGTGGTTTGGAGAAATTGTGCATCCAGACACCATTTGCGGATGGGCCTGGGAGGATCTCCTTCGACAATCTACCGCAACTCAAGAGCCTTGACGTTACCTGGTTACCCTCACCCGAACATCTTTCGACAGAAGTTGGGCTCCGTCTCACATATCTAGGAATCAAGCTGCCTGAGGACTACTTGAAGTTGGGGTTAGAAATAGAGTCTCTCTTACGAAAGACGCCTAATCTGACAGTCCTGATCGTCCGCCGCATGATGCCTATGTCAGCATCTATACTGGCAAATGTCCCCCACGTCGAGCGGCTTGCCCTTCTGTGGCATATCCCCGACCACCCACGCAGCTGTGACGACCTCATAGCTAAGCACGTAAGTATTTCGGTCTCCTGGAGTGTACCCCCCTATTTGACTCTTTTTATTATTGCATAGGACACCTTCCGACGCGAATTGTTCGCGTTTCTCCCTAGAATTACTCACTTCAGCTCTGTTCGCCATGACCTTTGGCCTTCTCGCGAGGCTTTACGGCTCCTGATTGCCCGTGCCGGGCCAGATGAGGAATACGCTCATGGACTACGTCCTTTATGCTTGTTATCTCAGTCTCTCCAGTTCGTTCACGTCACCTCGAGTAGCAAAGATGAGGAGAACGGTGGACTCTGGCTCCTTATTCGCCGCTCCGGCAATGGTCAATATTCTGGGTGTTCACCTCAACTTGAACCCCGTCCAGGCAACCCCAGGAGTTGGGGAGGTTTCTTTGTCCAATAGGAAATCGAATAGGAATAGATACTAGTGATGCCGCTCTGCCATTAGAATAGATCTCCAGCGTATTACTTGGGCCAATATATAGTTCGATGATATAGTTGCTTTGTGGTCACTGGCAGTGGTCGCATGGATGATGGAACAGCTTGAACACGTCTTTAACCAATCGTGTTTATCATCATCGGTTCTCGCGACAGCTTATTTGAAGCCCGAAATGGCCTTGAGCTTGTGCTGCCTGGACCTGGTGCGGTGAAGACATCACTACTAACATTGTATTGAAGAAATTGTACTATCAAATACACCCATAAATACGAGAATTGATGGAGGAGCAGAGCGGTAATGGAAAGAATGGGTGGTAAGTATAGGTACGAGGTATGGTGTCTGAGATGACATTGGACTAGTTTAATGACAAACATTGCTAACGAAGTAATGATGGGACGCGAGGAAAGTAAAGAAAACTTTAAATATCATAAGCGGGGTATGTAAAGTCATAAATAATCGTACAGAAGATCGGCTGCAGGTGTGAAAATTGATGCAAGGGTATCGTGTGAGGGTATAGTGCTGTTTGGGTATGAGTTGCGACAGGATATGCTAGCAAAGGATGACTACAGAAGGTTGTGTCGAGATGGGTAATGAGTTTTTACACAGGTTCCTCGACGAGAGCTGAGATGGCAGAAAATATGGACGGTTGAATTCCTGGGTTAGATGGCCGTCTTCCAGATGTCGGGCTGCTTGTAGGCAATTCGTACTCCCGGATGAATTCTTTCGCCGATATGTAGGCATCAGGCATCATAATTTGTAAAGAATTGATAAGATAGTCAAAAGCGCCTGCTTCAACGAGGGCGATCCTGTTGGCCGAGTCGCTCCGGGCAATGACAGCAATGAAATGGAGAGAGAATGAGAATTGGTATCGCCACCATAGATCATGGCCTGTTCCGTCGAGCGACATTGAAGACACCCTGATAAGGAAAAAAAGACAGTGAGAGTGATATCAAAATATAAGGGGAACTACTTACATGGTTTCTGACAGGCACACAAAGAGCTTGGACAGTAAATCAACCTTTTGTTGATGAGAGCTTCGAGAGAGAAATACACGAAGTGCTTGATCATGTGTCACTTGGAAAGTTAGGCTACACAGTAACTCCTCGGCTGGAATGCTTGAGATGCATGGGCGGAAACAGACTTCTCGGCTACAATGGAAGAGATTACCAGGTTAGGATAACACAGGCACGATGCTCAAACTACCTCTCACAGTGATATGGAGTAGAAAGGTGAGCGGTCATCGAATGGTACATCAGCGTCCTGGCCTAGCAGCAACGCTTGACGTCGAGTCTTGAATGCATATATATCGAACTTGTTCCGTGACACAGGCCAAGCGGACGAGATAGGATGTTTTGCCACAAACGAGCGATGTTCCAGGTAGCCAGTGGCATCCAGTAGTGAGGCGTTGCATGCGAGATAAAGGTTATATCCTTCCCTATCTCCTATTGACAGGCTTACTGCTCGAAACCGGTAATAATCGTTCAAAGACATGAGCGCTTCAAGAAATCCTACGTCCAGTACAGCCTTGCAAGTCCATGCCCCAATGCGAATCACTCTCGATAGGAACAGGACTAGGCGTAGAGCCGGTGAGTCACGAAGGTCTAAAGCATTGGTGTAGGAGTGAGAGAGCGGTGATGAAAATACACCGCGTAGTGATGAATTCCTAATATGCTGTTAGATAGCATAACATTATTTCCAGCATTTGACTAACCACAAGTGTGCAAGTTGCATCATGATACTCAACAGCAGGATATGGAGTTCTACCCGATGCCAACGAGACAAGGCTCTAATCAAGTACCGTGTTTGTCCCGCGCCAATCTGTGACAGGATGAGCGTCAATGCTTTGGCATTAATGTCATTATTATACATCCCCGGCCTGAAATCACGGAGAATCCAATAAGCGACACGTAGGCAAGGCAAGGCAGCGTAAAGAGTCACTCCACCTGGAGAATTCCAGTAAATCGTCATAAACTCCACTAATATTTTGGATTCGCGATGCTTCATCATCCGTGTGGGGGAAGCTGTGGGCAATGACCGCGAGATGCCTTGCCATGACAAGACGCCCAAACCCACGTAGCGTAATTGTCCCAAGAGCTTTGATAGCCTTGCCTGTGAATGCACCTGGGCCAGGGATGGTGCTGGTTGACGACCCAGGTGTTGTGTCATCCTCAGTTGAAAAGCAAGACGAACGCGGCGAGGAGACTAAGGATACGTCCGATAAGAGCCCGAGAGTACCCGTGTAAATCAGGGGCATGGGATATGTTATAGGTTGAGGAGGTGCATGTAGAGGTTTGAAGACTGTTTTTGAGTCATGGATATATGACGCATCGTTGCACTGCCCCAGTATACCGAGAAGAGAATTCTAAACAGAAATGATACGTTGAAGCACAATCAGAAGCGCAACCCATATATTTTGGGCGCTTGTTGGACGTTTGGAGAACGTTGCCGAGGTCATCGATTGATGGGGGTTGGTATGTTGGATGAGTGATTCGCGCTTATCTGGATGGCGAAAGGAGACCACAGGACGAAATAGTTTTATTCTTGGTCTCATGAAAGGGCAGGATAAGAATACAGTTCATCACTGGCTACATAGCCCTACGACTCCTTGTCCAACTTTGTAGTCTCTACATCAGCCCATTGGCTAATCTCATCCCCTGCCCGAAGACCTTCAGCCCACGCAAGTGCGTCTCTGCGTCCCTTCTCAACATCTACAACAAACCAAATCACAATACCTGCGCAGGCGCACAGCGCGAATAGGAAAGGAAAGCCCATCCAATTGTTACCGGATTTGTCGATGATAGCTTGTATGACGTTGGGCCCGATCATTGAGGAGGCGCGATTCGATAGGCCGAAGAGCCCAAAGAACTGTGGAGTAAATTGAGTAAGAGCTGTGAAGTACATATATGAAGAAGTCGTACCATGTTGTCAAAGCCTGGAGGGGTAAGTTCTGCCATCATAGTTTGAGAGAATGCGTAGTACGGCGCTTGGAAGATTCCGAAGACCACATTGTACGCCCTACGATTAGATAACGGTCTTCAATAGAAAGGCTCAAATACGTCACTGCGACATACCAAAACTCCCAGACATTGTGGAATCTAGAAAAGATTATTATTTAACGATTCCCAGTAGTACATGATTAAAATGAAACCTGCATACCCGAATTTCTGTGTCCAGATTCCAATCATACCCCACAGAGGAATTAGCACTGTCACAACATTTGTTATTACAAACTAGCAGGGCACAATCAGCATAAGCCAAATGGAGCCTGGTTGACGTTGTGCAAACCATTTTCTTGGTGCTGATCTTCCAATATCGTTGTATATACCAGAAACCAAAGGTACTCATTGTCGACGTGATGGCTTGTGCGAGACCCAAGTAAGTGTTCTGCAGAAAACTAAAGGAGAACTTGTCGTTCTGGCATATTGATACTAAGGTGCCAGTGGTGTTCAGCCCCTTGACACGAAACATCAGTCAGAGGCATTATTGTAACAAGGAAAAAAAGATCGGACATACGTCAGCGAGGAGGAAGAATGCGAAGAGATAGATAAAGGTGTACGGCAACTGCTTGTACTGTTTAAAGGCCTGCCAGATCTACCGAAAGGTTTAAAATCAACAAGGATTGTAAATCTTGAAAGCCCACTTGTTTCCACCCGATTGTCAGATAGCTTTCACCTTTGGGAACGGGAGGGCCAGCGCGTGGTTGCTGGAAAATGACTTGCAAAGTAATCACATAAGTACAGTGAAATGACAACAAGAAATATTACGTACACCACCAAATTCCAAGAAGCACCCAATAACTATTAGTTCTGAAAAAGACATCTAATGAACTAAGTGCTCATGTAAATATTACCGCGCACACGTACAACAGGAGTGTGTAGTTGTTAACTTTGAGATTATCTTTCAATGGAAGAAGAATAGACAAATTGAGACACAGCGTCACGATGTAGCCGATGTTGCTATGCGCCTGACAAGAAAAACTGTATAAAGGCAAAGGGGATTTAATGGAAAGGAAATCTTACAGTACTGATGTTACTGATCCGATTCTTCTCCATGCTCTCTTCCACTTCATATTCTTCTCTGGTAGTTTCGCCGGCTTCAAACTTTGCGCGAATAGCACGAGCATGAGGTGTGTTACGAGCAAGTCGTGGAAATGCTGCAGCGTAGAAGACAAGGGTGGCACCATAACTAATGAATCCAATCATGTACAGAGCCATGCCGACGGGCCAACGTGACGGAACTAAGGAGCTATGAGTGTGGAAAATGGAACCATGCTTTAGGGCATACCGGTCAAACTTATAGTGGAGTATTGGGCTGCCCAACATATGCAAGTGACAACGAACAGTAACCAGCGTCCAAAGGTGCCATAGTCAGCGGCTGAACCAATCGTGGTAAAAATCATAGTCATGACCTGTGTAAAGCCAGTTCGGAGGGAAACCAAGAGTTAATGAGCATAACATACTGCAAAGCTGACTCCGTTTGCGACTAAAACAACGCTGGAAACGGATTTGGTACCACCAGCCCAAGGGACAACACATTGACCTGATGCGTCTTCTGCACCACACGAAGAGCCAGGCCCCTTGACGGGGTCGAAACCTGCAGCGAACGCCAAAGATTGAAAAAGTGTCATAGAGAAGCCAAGTGGTCCAACACCCTGTATATGACGGATTAGATACGCGTCTCGATGTATTCTAGAGGAGATATAATCACATTGTCGCCATTGTAATAGACTGACTATCCAGTCAACTGGTGAAGAATCAACAACACTGCAAACGACACCCACGATAATAGCTCCACAACTCGCGCCTAGTGACCACAGGTTCATCCTTGTGAATGGATGAAATGAAGATTGGCGCGGAAGGCTTTGGTTGAGGTGAACTGGCTACATCGATGCTAGAGTCCTTTCCTGATACCTTATCAATCTCATGAGGAGGCGTCTGGGAAACGGACATCCTGGGCGTCAACACAATCGTCCGAGAGTCACACGAGGGGCTTCATTGCAGAAGCGGCTCCTTTTTAGCTTCTTGCGAATCGCCATGAATGGACCTCTTGCAGGTCACGATCCCCGGGTCTCGGGGCGACGATACGGCACTGGGCACGGCCATGTGAGCCCGCTGTCCATGAGGGCATCAGAAATGAAGAACGAGGGAGGAGAATACAGTTTTTTTGTTGAAATGGAGATAAGAGAGCCAACTGACCAACGAGAAGACATCCATTTGCGGAGCCCATATTTTGACCTGAGTTTCTACCCACACCTCTCTTTCTTGGATCTCATCTATATCATGCATATATCATGGCTCACACTTCTCTCTGTATTCCCAACACGCATCCACCACGTCGACTAGTATCGTTGCCGCGGACAGGAGGCAGCTAGGTGAGGGCCGTTTCATTCTCCACATGGGTGCATCATATTGATAGGTGCTAATCAGAGCATGCGGTCTACTTTCATTATTATCTCGTTGGCCTGCCTCCTTGTAGCGGGCAGAGTCGACGTAGTCAATGTTGACGAATATGGCAAGCATCTTCAAATCCATGGGTTGCCTTACTTTACCACCTTCAGTCCATTGATGACTGTCGAACCATCGAAACAATCAGGGATTAGATCTGGTTTCGCAGCAGTGACCAGTATACGAGCTCCGTATTCTCCAATCACCAAAGCGTTCCTAGAATCACAGATTACAATGAACAGGGTCCACGATGACGTATGGACGGACCATTTCATGGACGCCTTGTTTATTTCGTACGATGGTCAGATCAACGGGTTTTTCGATGATGCGGCAGAGGAATGGCTTAAGTCTTTGAACCCATCGCACCTCTATATCTCTACCAATATACGTGAACCCAAATCGAAAACTCTTCGCGTTTCTACGATTAAGACCGGACCACCTGGTGGACCATACTTCACCTATCCCTCATCCTCATCATCTGGCCTGGACATTTATACCGTGTATCGTTTGTACAAGGATGAGTACGAAGCGTTTCTATTCGGAGCGCTTCCAAATCCTGCTGGGGGCTGGTTCCAAACAAATTTCACTCTCGATGACACAGGAGCACAATACATCCCAGTACCATCACGTATTGCCCTGATGGGCAGACCCCTTCCCCTTTCCGGCACTCGTTTTGGCCTGAAAGATATATATGATGCCAAAGGGCTTCCAACGGGTGCAGGTTCCCTGGCGTACGCTCGACTCCATCCGTCAGCCAGTGCGACAGCCCCATCTATACAACGGCTCATAGATCTCGGTGCTACCATGGTGGGCAAAACGCGTACTTCTCAATTCGCCCATGGTGCGTCCCCATGGGAGTTTGAAGATATACCATACTCTTGGAATCCGCGTGCAGACGGGTATTTGACAGCCTCGGCCTCAAGTTCAGGAAGCGCTTGTGCGATTGCTGCATATGAATGGCTTGAATTTACAGTTGGTAGCGATACGAGAGGGAGTGTAAGGAAGCCTGCAACGTTTGTGGGCGCATATGGTATTCGGCCAAGTCATGGAAGTCTGGATCTGACTGGTGTCGTCACACTTTCGGAAGAGATGGATACCGCGGGATTTTTTGCTCGGGACCCTCGTTTGTTCTCTGATATTGGTCGCCTTTGGTAAGTTAACCATAAACTATTTTGATGCATTATTCACTCTAGCTCTCACAGGTACCAACAATCTCCCGTCAGGATCAAACGCCAAACCATTCGGTACCCCAAGAAACTGCTCTACCCGACCGAGCATTTCCCTGTTCGAAACCCGGCGGCTCAAACTCTTTACGAAAAGTTCGCCGAAATTCTCGAAAAAGAGTTTAAAATCACCAAAGTACCCCTCAATTTCACTGAAGTTCTACTAGAGCACCTCCCCAACAACGACTTCAATCGCCTCCAAACCTCGTCCAACATGCTCGCTGAATACCGCTCTTGGAATTCCGTAGGTAAACCCCTTGTAGAGGAACACAAACGACTTTTCGGTACTACCCCAGCCTTCGATCCACGATCACGCCAGATGTTTAAACGTGGCGCCGAGATAACCGGGAACGAATTCTCTGCTGCCGTCCACCTACGCCGTGTCTTCCGCGACTCCGTCTCCTCCGAGCTCCTCAAGGCTGACCCTAAATCATGCTCTGACGCGCTTTTCATGTACGACGCTGGAACGGGTGGACATCCCTCATACCGTGTCGAGGACTTTAACGCTCTCGAAGGCTCGGCGCAGGCCTTGCTCTCAGGCCCGATAGGAGACAACAAGCCATCGGATTACTTTACCTTCGTAGGTTCCATGGCAGGGCTGTCGGAGATTAGTGTGCCATTGGGCCAGGTGTCATACTTCAGCCATGTCAGTAGGGAGTGGGAAGTCCTGCCTGTTGGGGTGCAACTGGTTGCTCACCATGGGTGCGATGATATGTTGCTCGAGCTCGTAAAGAAGTTGGCAGAGAAAGGCGTACTGAGTGCTACGAAAGCAGGGCGGGAAGCGTTCTGAATCGAAAATTTAATGTTTGCAAGTAATATACCTCTTCTGTGTTTTAGAGATTTGTATTCAACAAACGTCTGTGACATATATTTAAATCTCGTTAAATCTGCCCGGAACGCAATATGTCTGACGGCTTCCAATGACCCCAGTCGTAGGGCCGAAGAGAGCGCATCGTTGAACCTCCAAAAGAAGCACTGGGGATGCTTTACGCGTAGAGGATAAATTGCAGAACTCGTGCCTGCTGTAGTGGAGGATATTAATATATTTCAAACAGTACAGGCGACAAGAATGTTTGCATAGATGGAGGCTCCTCAATCCCCAATGCCCACTGTAAACCAGCAGATATCATCCATCATCTTGTTACTCTGTATCCCTGTGTTGATCACAGCCCGTCGGCCATCTCGCGAGTAATACTTTGACACAATCAACAATTTAACTTCACTCGTTTCTCCGTCATCCTCATGTGGCCATATGAGCGCGGTGTTATCCTCATCTTCCTGGAGTCCATCTGGTTTGATGCATATTACACGGGATTGGTACGTTTCGCTTTCATACTCCCCGCTGTTGGGATTCACCGGCCTGCGGTCAAGCAGAAGTATCCCTGTTGGCCACGGGCCCCAACGCAACCGGAAAACATATGGCGTGAAAACGTAGAACTTGAGAAGTTCAATTGACAACGGGTGGACAGTGGTTATTGAGTTTGACTTTGGCACATCTTTTGGAAGACGGTGTAATGTCGGCCAAGATGCTAGGGCATACTGCGTGTCGATTGGCCGTCGAGACTGAGATATACCGCAAATATATCTCCCACAACTTGAGAACTGTAACTTTATTAGGGATAAGCCTGAAAAAATTCATTTGCATGCTCAAGTCAATGTCAAGACGAATCACCCACCATTGATTTCAAAACAGATCAGCTCTTCCCCAACCAACTTGAGGACATAAGTACAAAGTCCACAGGTCAAGCCTAGCAAATCCGCGTCATATTGGCTCCAAACAAGCTCAAACAAGTCAGTAGATTCAACAAGTGGAAGATGGATACTGGCACGGGGTGTAATGGTATTTGTTTTGACATCCAGAATAGAAACTTGGGCCGTAGTAGGAACACCATGCAGCTGGACTGCTGCAATACGCGTGTCCTGGGTATCAAAAGCAATGGCCTTGATGATTCCTACATGGCCTGGCAGGCTCAGAGCAGTATCAGATATGTTCCGCTTTCCGTTTGGTATGGCAAATATGTCAAAAAGTGGATAGTACTTGGGTGGCAAATCCGGTAGCCATCTCGTTGATAAGCTTGGGAACAGTAAATTGGGAGTTCGCACTCCAGAGATGAGGAATTGACCAGTGTAGCTGAATCGGAGGCATTCAAATCTTTTATGGGGAACATCTTCCATTATGCAGCTTTGCATAAGCTCTGGGCTTCGGGACGTAAGCAACCATTGTTCAGATTTCAACACCCTAGTCCAGGCTTCACCAGTCCACCTGAGGTAGATTGGAGGTATATTAATATTGAAGGACGTGTCTAAGTATTGTTGCTCACCTGCTCTGAAGATGGTGAAAAAGCACTTTGAGGCCGCCACGTTCCGCGACTCGTGATACCATCAGTTGTGCACCTACATAGGTATCAAGTAATGAGGATTCACACTCCTTATCAGTCAATGCTGTCGCAATGTTGCCCAGGTCCGTCGTAACAAGGATCGAAGGAGGATTTCCGAACTGGAGGGTCGATCTCGAGGGCATAAGGCAGAAGGCTAAGCCGTAAGGTATAGTGGCTCTAAAAACACATACTGCTTGGACTTCGTCGCGGTACCTGCCACATTCCTTTATGAGGGACCATACAACCACATCAGTCCCGGTGTAATGGTGACAAGCAAGAAGTCTTTCTTCATCGTTCGTAAATTGGTAAGATGCTGTTGCGAGGTTCCTTCCACAGTCAAGGTTACGTGAGATGGCAAGTCTTATCCTTTTTTCATCTTCAAAAATAAAACAGAAGAGATTTGCAACATTGGCACGGACGAAACACAACACCGCCTTCTCGCCAGAACGGCTGAGCTTTAGCAAGTCGACACTATCAAAGTCGGAGAATGTGTGTTTGGATAGGAACCTACCACCGATGTCTAGCCTCTCCAGTACAAAATACTCGAGAAACCTCCGCATCACTGCAAAATGTTGCCCAGACTCGCTAAAGCAGGCGTCATAAGACTCAGGCTGGGAGCTGGAGCTGAAGAGCTCAACAGGCTCATTGGCTCGCTTTAGTGTCCGTAGATCCCATACCCCGCGCGGAGTGAAGAGACGCTGGTCACCGTCAAAAGCAAGTATACCACGAGAGCCCTTTCCTCTGAAATTCTTCACATGAAAAAATTCCATGGTATCCGAAATTACAACTTCTGCAAAGTGAGACGTTGGTGATAGCTGATATAAACTCCGGGTAGCAATTCTCCAACAGATAGTGCAGTAGTCACCCCCGCTTACGTAGGTGGCTGCAATGTATCTTGTGTTTACACTGGCAGCAGCGAAGCAGAAGATGTAACTCTGTCCACTTTCAGGCGCGTCCATGGCGGCTGGGCGGAGGCGTATCCCTGTCGACAAAACCTGGCATCTTAACTGAATAACATCAGTAGCCATTTCCACGCTATAGAGCCTATCTGTGTTGGGGTCGTAATGCATCCATGGACGTGACAGGGACTCCATTGGCGGATGCTCTGAGAGCGGATGTGGGCTATCGTCCTTTGGCGAGTCAAGCTCAAAGCCAGATATGAGTTGTGAGTGTAGAACAGGGACTTCTGTATCTGATAGTGATGATAGGCATATCCTGGCCATTCGTGGAACTCTGGATAAGGTCTGACCGTGGGATGAGAGTGTTTGTAATATTTTGGTGGCCCATCGCACAATTTCATCGGACATCAAGTCGTAGTAGAGGTATGACAATTGGTGTATCAAAGAGAAGACATATTCTATGCCCAGTTCACCTATGCATTCCTCCGCCCACCCAGAGTCAGGGAGTTTGATGAAATCACATATCTCAGATAGTAGTACAGAGACATCAAGGTTGGCTTCCTGCGAATTTTGGATGGTTGGTAGGATTTTGACCACGAAGTCCAGCCAATAGACAGCAGCGTAGACGAAAAAAGGGAAGGTTTTTGTAAAGGTTGCTTTAGACTCAGCGTACGACTCAGCATTGAAGAATCCAACATAGAGTTTAAGATGTTTGCTGGATTGCAGTAGCCTAGAGGAGAGATAAAATAGACATGTTCTTGCAATAGAACATTGGGTACGGGGAACATCCACCAGGAACGCGGAAACACTTGATTGATATGTAGCCAATTCTTTGGCAGATGCAAGATCCGTTATGCTGGTCTGTAAAAATTGCTGTACTGAGAGGTGGACAGGGCGGATTGTATCCCCATCGTCTAGGCCGCTATATACAACGAGATCGCCACAGACTACAACAAGGTCCTTGCGAGACCAGAGGAGTTCATCTTGCTCATCGAAAAAATTATCATGCGAGGAGGGACTCGCTTGTAAAAATGC
This sequence comes from Myochromella boudieri, assembly GCA_018221655.1. Classification (NCBI taxonomy): domain Eukaryota; kingdom Fungi; phylum Basidiomycota; class Agaricomycetes; order Agaricales; family Lyophyllaceae; genus Myochromella; species Myochromella boudieri. The sequence continues at coordinate 13,938 of JABCKU010000093.1, read as the reverse complement.
CGTTCTGAGGGCCGATTCCAGTTCAGCAAAACATAGGGGACGACTACTTGTGATAACCCATTGTAGGACTTGCTGGCTAAACTCCAGATGCTGGGCGTTTAAAGTACCTGCTAGCCGCTGACATATCAGTGCATACATTGCACCCAACCCTTTAGGCAAATTGTCCAAAAGTCGGTGGATATCAGAGACTTTAAGTTGCTGTTCGATCTCTCTGCACATAAAATACACCCAAAGGAACATTCCTTGATGATGTGCGATGTTCCCGAGCCTTTTAAGGATGGTGTGTCGTAAACTGGAATGTTTTTGATCATGAAGGCGTTCCATAGAACTAATTTTGTGGTGTATGAAGGAGCAAATGTCGTGGTGTATGTCATATGGGCCAATCTCCAGAATAACTAGCCTGTCGTCGGGTACTAGGGAGACTTGCTGGGCATGTTCACCCGATTTTCTAGCAGTGACGATGATCTTGACAATAGGCACACTGCGAGCAAGGTCCACGAGGTTCCTAGTAATTGCGCCAGACTCTTTGCATTCATCAACCGCGTCGAGGATAATTGTAGTCGTAAATGAACTGGCCGCTTGGTGGCCCTCGGAGAGTCTTGAGAGCATGAAAGAGAATACGCCCCAAAGCTGCTCGGACTCGACCTGACGCTTGAGAGAAAGACCTGATAGTTTGGATTCAAGGTCGGGTAAAAGGACGTGCTGTGTCGTATACAGGTGCTCGTACAGCTGATCGATAAATGAGCGGACAGGTGATAAGAGATTGTTTTTGGTGTTATCTGTGGCCTTGAAAAAGTGATAGAGCACTATATTTCCCTGGTCATCTGAACGGGCTTGCCGGATAAGCCAGTTGCTCAGAACAGTCTTTCCTGCTCCAGGGATACCGTATATAACAAACAGGTTTGCACTTCCCTGCAAAAAATCCCTATACTCCTGTCTATCTGCCACCCACTCGCAAGTTCCGTTGAGGCGAAGCTTATCGGCTGCCATGAAATCACTAAGATAGGACGGGGCGTTGATCCATTCGACGAGGTCTCTTCGACGTGCCTGCTGAAAAAAATTGGCAGAATCAACTGCATGCTGAACGTCTGCGGCTTGGTGAAGTCGAGACTTGTGTTTTGTAATCTCAGCTTTGAGCTGCTGGAACTTCTCAACCATGTATGAGGATGATGTGAAGTGCACTAGCAGGGAGAAGAATGCTGCACACAAAGGTAAGCGAGTGTAAACAGACTGTTGAACTTGCGCTGCCTACATGCTCGTTTCAACAGCTCTCGACGGTAATACTTTACTGCTTTGACCCAAAATGCCAGGATGGCAATATAAAGGGCTTCAATGACAGGTGCTATGAGTGTCTTGTCTCTGAACGCATTGTCAAGGCTCTTTACGTATTCCATTTCCTCGGCCATCGTAAGGAAGAAGTCCATAACCTGGTCAAAAGCGACTACATTATTTCTTGCTGTCTGACATTAACATTTTAGGTGAATACGCAACATAGAATGATAAGTAGTCCGCATACCTCCAGAACAAACGCGACGCTGCTCCAGACCAGTTCTCCTCCTTGGAAAGGGAATTTGCATACCGCTTCCAATAGTCGCTCGAAAGGCTTCAACTTGGTTGCTATCTCTCCTAAATCACTAGACCAATGGCCGGACTGTGTTTGTCGAGTCTGTTTCAAAGTATCACTGATGGATTTAGCCTGGGTTATAAGGTCGGATAGTGTTGTTGGTGCCGTGATACGAAGGCGCTCCTTTGCAGAGAGAAGTTCGACATAAGTCTTCTTTGCGCGAGTGAATGCAGCTTCAGCCTCAGTTGTCGACATGGCTCCAGAAACTGTTATATGATTGGCACAGGGCTGAGGCAGGCTGCCAAGAATAGTAGAACCCAGGTACGTACTCGTACCATATAAGAGGCACTGCTATTATAGACAGCCGACCACGGATAACCCTCCGCCGAGCCTCAGCTTGACCGCCGTTATCCAGCGAAGCTAGCGACAAAGTCGGTGGGATAATAATAATACAAGCAAGCTGAAAATAGCTACATTACGATGCCACGTAAAAAGGTTAGAATGCGTTACACAGGGTTTAGAACTAGGTGGTATATCGTCCGATGGCGGTCTCTCGTTCCGAGCGTGCGCCAATACAAGATTGAAAGTGTTGAAGCTTGGCTAAGCTTCGTTGTCAAGGGTGGGATGTTAGTTCAAGTTGAAGCTCAGTGATTCAACTCGAAGTCACTGACGAATCTTAAGCTTCAAAACAACCTCTCAGCATGGAAAGACAAGCCCGAGCTTGAGGTGCGCTGAGACGACCGTCCAAATTATTTATTGAATGCATGATGCATATGGTTACGTTCGACTCGAACACCAACATGGCTACCAGTGGCGACCCCATGCCCTCTGCCAGCTGGCCTCTGATGTTGTTCTACCAGTTGGTCGATGATGAGAAGAATCTCCTCAAAGCCATGTTTTATGTTAATATCCCGTCGAATGCCACCGTTGCTGAACTCCAATACCAGATCTTCAACGAAAACGCAAACATTCTAAAGCCACGCGGCATTAGCGCATCACGACTTGTCCTGTGGAAGATCTCGACGCTGATACGGGCTGGCAGCACAAGAGCCGCGCGATCCGCTTACAATAACTGGTTCAAGGATCTTACCTTCCAGGACAACAACCCAGACGAAGCCCTCGAAGCAGATGCCGTGATTCATTTGCTTCTCCCTATGACATCTTTATCGAGCCACTGGGAGCAGCCTCCAGAACCGCTGTGCTTAAATCTCGTCGTGCAAGTACCAAGTACGTCTCGACCGTCATCGCATTGCCATCCAACCCTGACATTTGTGTAGACGTTAGTGAGATGGTCACCCTCGCGCCCGGAACATCTAAAAAGCGAGATTTCGAAGCGGAAGATACCATTGCAAAGCGTTTGAAGTTCGACGAAGGTACGTTTGTATTACATGTGAACTCGATGCACTATTGACTAACAAAATGGTTGGTCAAGCTCAAGCACAAGACGTCGAAGTGGCACGGGCTGCTCTTGCCCCTTCTTCAGCTGCAGCGATGCCCGCGTTTCGGATAGAGCAAGATAGACGGCCGGTTCTCAATGGCCGTCCATATAGCAACTACGGTCTCCCCATCGGCTTATTTCATCCTGTATTCGACTTACTTCAAATTGCAAGAAAGGAGGAGCTAAGTTATGCAGACACCAAGACCTATGCGTCAATCAAAGAGCTTTTCAAAGCAAGTGCGGATATATACGAGGAGGAGGAGGATCGGATTCGTGCAATCGACAAATCTTTGAAGAAGCTTCTTGGTCGCGCATTCACCAATGTCACGGGATCTAATGTCAAGAGTGACGGGCGTTATAATCCAGTCCTGTGGTCTGTCCGACGCGTATCTTGCACTCCGAGAAGCCAAAAACGAAATTGGAACAGCCAGTGCGGATCCATATAACCAAGGTGGTCTAGCCTACCGTAAGTACTGGGCGGAGGAAAATCGTAAGTCAGAGTCTATCTGAGTAGAGATATACTGACTGACTATGCTATGCTTCTGTTAGAGGATAGCATACGAAGCAGGTCATACTGCCCTAGCTTCATTCTAGCCATTGCGGGTCCCTGGCTGTGCGTACTTGGTGGCATCTACGCCGATAAAGCAATTGTGCAACCTTTGACGGACTATTTGTGGCTTGGAGGGGACATATTCAGTGACGACCGACTCCGTTCTATATCGCAACTTTTCGTTGCTCTGAAGTCATCTATTTCTATGCTCCAGCAGCATTACGAGTCGTTATTCGTTACTGCAGCAAGTAACCCCGATGGCTTCCCATTTGTCCGGAACTATCAAGCGGAAACTTTCTCGTACATTACAATGCTTACAGAAGGTCATCCGCACAAGCTCATATACAAAGTGAAGCACGATCGATCTGGACAGCTTTTGGTAGTGAAGTTTGTGTCTACATACAACGTGCAGGCTCATCGTCTTCTTGCCGAGCAACGTCTGGCACCCACCTTACACTACGCTGGAACAGAGGACGCTGATAAACGAATGTATGGCGGGCGGCAAATGATCGTTATGGATTTTGTTGATGCAACACATCTGTCGGGCTCTCTCTCTAATGACCAAATTGACGAAGTCAAGCGGGCTGTTGACATCTTACATTCGCATGTCTTTGTATTTGGAGATCTTCGTCGGCCCAATATTTTGATCACGGCCGAAACGAGAAAGGTGATGATCATTGACTTTGATTGGTGTGGCCGAGTAGGCGAAGCACGGTACCCGGCAAGCTTTAACCAAGAAAGTGGGATTGATTGGCCTGAAGGTGCTGGTCCAAGTTGTATCATGACAAAGCAGCATGATCTAGACATGTTGAATAAATTACATGACAGTTATATCTGAATGCTACATAGTCAAACCAGATGTCTTGCAGAGGCAGTCAAGCTACGTGGCGAGTACCAGAAATCAGGGCTTGAGCTGGAGAACTTCTGAAGGCAACGCCCAATCTGAAGGCGCTGGTAGTCCAGCGTATGGTGTATAACACCAAAGATGGCCGGCTTGAAAAAGGGAAGGCGCGGCGACACATCCAACGACGAGGGTATTGTCTAGCAGTAGAAAGGCGACCCGTAGGTTCCATTATAGTTGATAGTTGACTTGGAAGTTGGCGTAAGTGCCTAGGGGCAGTGAAAAGGATACAGGGGTGAAGAACGTAGCGGCAATGGGGGAGACAGAAGTAGGGAGCTCCTTGTATGCGGAGATGACGAGGATGTAGAGGTAGTGTGTTCGAATTTCTTGGAGGCCAGAATGGGTTTCTATACGTTGTTGTTGTCAGCCATGTCCCTGGTCAGCCGCCAGTGGGGCAATGTAACGAGGTTCAATGTGTACAGCAGAAGAGCCGTTCGACGCTTTCTTGAACTTGATGGTGATCACTGAGTACTGATCGATGATCATGCATCGATCATGACCTGAGGTGGTTTGTTTGTGTTTCAAAATTCAATATTCAATGGTAAATATCTTGACATCTTGTCAGCTCTTGCCAACAGTCCGACCATGGATATATCACTCACTTTCAGCCTGCTCCTGCCCATGCCCAACAACGACTCCCCCGAAACTTATTGCTCGAATGCCCGCTAATGAACCTGTTGAACGTCAGTTTTATTCCGTGTTTATCATAACTTTATCGGTGTTTTTGACAGCACGTCCAGGTGTTTGGTATGACTACGATGGAAAAGCCCACAAGTTCTGGTCATTCTATGTATCCGAAGCAGCGCAGCATGATAGACACTTGACCGAAAATTGGAAAGGGAACATGGACAGCGCACTCATATTTGTGAGTGAAATATTCATTTTACTTGTAATTGGACTATCTGACTCTTCTCTCAGGCTGGTCTCTTCTCCGCTGTGGTCTCGACGTTCATTATCGAGAGCTACAAGCTTCTCAAAGAAGATTCTAACGACATGACAAATGCACTCCTCACACAGATTCTTGCTGCCCAAAGGGCGACATCCTTTAACACAAGCAGTCCATTAATTCCAGTGGTACCTGCTGCGAACCCATCTATGAAATTTGCCCCTTCTCCTTCAGCTATCACCGTCAACATCTTATGGTTCCTCAGTCTGGTATGCAGCCTGGCGGCAGCCTTCATAATGATCCTCATACAGCAATGGATCAGAGACTACCTGCAGCGCGTAGAACGGAGCAGTGATCCCCTTCGGCGGGCAAGGGACAGGACTTTCCTTTCCAATGGGATGGAGCGTTGGCGGATGGACGTCGTCGTCCATTATATTCCGACACTACTCCACATGTCCCTATTCTTATTTTTTTCTGGCCTCTACGTCTTCTTGGCTCCTATCAACAGGACAGTCACATTAGCTGTCATCCCCATAATCATCTGCTGTACTGTGCTGTATGGTCTCATTACAATTGCACCACTCATCGATCTCTCATCTCCATACGAAACGAGTTTGTCTTCGTTATTCTGGCGCATTTTACAATACATACCGCATGCCTTGCAAAGAAGAAGAGGGCGGTTTCCCACAATTTCGCCTCACCTCCAAAGAGCTCGCAACCAGTTAGCCTTGAATCCATCAAGCAATGGTTCATATGTGACGGACGCCGGAGCATTTATGTGGCTGTACAACCAGATTAGCAACGACAAGGAGCTTCAGATTTTTCTTGACAGCCTTCCAGAATTCTTAGCCTCCTTCGATGGCAAAGATACATGCAGATTGGTGTTAGGTGATGAGGGAAATCATGCTACTCTCCAAGTTTTATTGGATAAACTCATTTCCCTTGCAAACCATCATTCGGATTCTATGCTAGGCCAACAAGCAGTTGTCTGTATAGAAGCCCTTTCTCCTATCCTCGTTAACACGCCTCCTAGACTGCTGCGACAGTTGTTGTCGTTTTTCCAATGCCTGCGTACCGCCTCCATTTCAGACAATGCATCTCTGCCCATGATCTGTTTTCGTGTTCTTACAATACGCCATTATTATTTTCTTTTGGTACCTATGAACTTTCCGATCCACCTTACGCAAGAAACCAATACATTGCCAATTGATGTCATAGGTGACATGAGGCGAGCACTAGAGGATGTTGTGGCATCTTACGAGGGGGGTATTCAACACCGTGACTTAGGCGACATTCAAGACTTGGTACAGATTTACTGTGCAACACTGAAATCCAAGTCTGCAGAGCTGCGTAGGTGGTCCGACTCTTTAAAAGACTTAACGACGTTCCTAGGCATCGAGCTAGAACAGGTTTCCTCGTCTCTTCGGTGGTTTCATGAACTACGTGACTTAGCTGGGTTAGAATTTTTTTGCGATGCCCCAGATCCTGGGGTAGGTTGGGACGAAGTCTTATATGGTCCACGTCTCCTGGCATTCATGCGCGCTACAGGAGCCCTCGAACCACTTCCCCGTATTCCAGAGAGCTCATCAACCCCTCACTGCCAACCACTACCATCACCCAGCATAACTTCAACTGGGAATTTCCACATCCATTTCCAGCGAGAAACTTATCCTCTAATGGTGTTACTTGATCTCGCTGGGGTAAATTACCAAATGCGGGTAACAAGGGAACCTAGCAAATACGACGAAGTTTTACAGCTGGTGATGAGAGCGTTTGGTCCTTTTGACATGGCACGGTTCATTCATGACGATCGGTCTAATGGATCAAAAGTGGTGGCATTGTTGGAGCTTGTCATGCACCTAAGGCAGCGACCAGATCTTACGGTCGAAGACTTGGACTCGGACTCAGGGGATACGTCTATTTTCCGCCAGACTATTAATGGACTAGAAATCATTGAACGCGACCACTTGCATAACTTATCACCAGCCTGCTCTGAACACCTTTTCGTGGGTGTACTCTACGCCCTACTCACATTAGAACGTGAGGCTATGTCGAACAACAAGTCATTCATGCTCCCAAAATCTGAAATGGAATACTTGATCTCATTCATCCAATATTTCCAAGACAGCGATGCCCTCCAAGTAGCCAAACAACTCTTCCATGCAGGTTTTACAACTTCAGATCCATCAGTTATTCAGGGCAACCATTCTCTGGGTCGCGCACTACCTGACCTTGAGCAGACTGGTGGACGATGGAAAGCACTTCATGATTGGATTGTCGTGGAACGGTTGTCAGTTTTGGCGAAGACAAAGTGATTGATACCATCAAGTTGGATAGTTGGTTACTCTAATCAGGTGCATTCTCCTCTGTCTACGGAACGCTTGGAAAGACTCAAGTACTTCTCTTACTGGAACTTCCGATACTCGAAAGCACCAGTGTTTCTGTGAACAGCAGCTCATGATATCACCCGACCCATCCTTTGACTGGCTCGTTGTGTTGGTCTGTAAAGCTGCCGTTATCCTTCTTTCAGATTGGATAGCAAAAGCAGACAGTGACGCTTTTGCGAGCAGGAGAAGAGCTCGAGGTGCATGGTTAGGATATGACATTGTCGACTGAAGTACACAAGTAAAGAGCTTCGACTAAGCCGACATCCGACTCCACCTCACCATTCACGCCCACATCGCAAAAAACAGGTCCTTTCTTAGAGTCATCATTTCGGCACTCAGAGAAAGGGCCAGGTAGAAGATCTGTTAGTTTATCTAATATTAACAGCGATAGCTATCCAATCGCTTCGGAAAATTGCCCTATTCTAAGAGTCGAGGATTATAGCCCATTTAGTACTTCATCCAAGGGATGGCAAGATGCTATGATATAGTCTGAACTGTTCATACCACCTTCAAGTGAAAAGCCCGGGCTGCTCTCGTCCTCGATAAGCTCTGAATAAAGCGCGTGCGTGAATTCGCGACAGCTGAACCCCCGCCAAAAGCGCACCAGGTTCATAAGTCTAGAATGCATGAAGTAGCCCATCAACCAACTTTGCCATCAGCCGTATACGGTAGCGCGCTTCCTCTTCCTGCCCCACCAGCACCACCTGTCTCAGAATTACCCTCCCCCCCTCCCTGACGCTCACCAGCATGGTCGAGCTGAACGACTAGAGATGATTTCTCTGAGCACCTGCAGCTGGGGCCTCAACCTGTACCCGTATGCCCATTTTTCTGTCATATCACTGGAAGAGAACCGATAAGATCACGAAAAGATGAATCGGAACTGTGTTCTTTCAGTTGTGTTCATCAAGCGGGTTGCGAGGAGGGATGCCAGAGGCATTGAGTGATGGTTCAGATATGTTCAAGGGAGACCGTTACGAAAGCAGTAGGGTCGATATGTAAAAGGGGCTTCGAAAGGGTTGTAGAATAAGAGATGTGGTGGAGTAGTGGCTCGAGCGGGCAATACCCACGGCAAGAGCCCGCACTTGGCTACTACAGTACTGGCAATAATAAGCCACCGCGGTACGAACACAGCCTGTGTAAAGGAATGCTTTATGAGTGGTCAGAGATGACAGAGTAATGTAGAAAAGTGTACCATGGTAGTAAGAGATCCCGGCACGGACGCCATATACACAACAAGGACTTGTGTGCTGACAAGGATGGCATTGCTTAGCGATAAAAGGCGACAGAATCTGTAGGTTCTGTTACAGTCGAAATTAGTGCAGACGGCCTAGAGATGGAGCGAATGGGACATGTGGCATGGGGTATCTACCTACGAGACTGGGAAGAGAATGTGAGGAATGACGACGGTGGCCACAAGGGAGGCAGAAATAGCAAGCTCCAGGCTGCACGCGGCGACGAAAAGGATGTAGAGCCAGAATTTTATAGTTTACAGTAAATTACAGATGTTGTCACCGGAGTCAGCCACGTCACACGTCCCTTATGTACAGCCCAACTTGTATGTACAGCGGAAAAACCATTCGACATTTTCTTGTGCATTGGTCGCATGCTTAGATCGTTGGTGTTCGCTGTTGTGTAACTTTTTCCAAGATTTGATGGCATCTTGTCTTTTGTCTGGTGGCAGATCCAAGTAGAAATCACATTCTCTCCCAGCTTGCTCCCACCCACACCAGACGGGTACTCCTTCAAAACTCGCTGTTTAAATGCCTCCCAACGAACCCCTTGATTGTCGGTCCTGTTCGCATCTATGCCGGTACTTTTGACAAGATACCCAGATGTCCAGGATGATTACGATAGAAAAGCCCAAAAGTTCTGGTCCTACTATGTATCTGAGGCGGCACAGCATGATAAGCACTTGACAGAAATTGGAAGGGGAACATGGATAGCACGCTCATTTTCGTGAGGTAAAATTTTTTGTTCCTTAAACTTTGTTTGACCTTTTCTCAGGCTGGTCTCTTTTCTGCTGTGGTCTCAGCATTTATTGTCGAAAGCTACAAGCTTCTCATGGAAGACTCCAGCAACACGACGAATGTACTCCTCACACAGATTCTTGCTATCCAGGTGGCGACAGGGTCTTCCAACGGCTCATCACTTCCTGTAATACCCACTGTGACTCTACCTACAAAATTTGTCTCTTCCCCCTCGGCTATCACCGTCAACATTTAGCCTCGCCGCAGCCTTAATGATCACTCTCATACAGCAATGGATCAGAGACTACCTGCGGCGTATAGAACGAAGCAAAGACTCTCTTCGGCGTGCAAGGGACAGGATCTTCCTTTCTAATGGAATGGAGCGTTGGCAGATGGATGTCGTTGTCCACTATATTCCAACTCTGCTCCACATGTCCTTGTTCCTGTTTTTTGCTGGCCTTTATGTCTTCTTGGCTCCTATCAACAGGACTGTCACTCTAACTGTCATTCCGATAGTCCTCTGCTGTGCTGTGTTGTATGGCCTCTTCACAGTTGCACCACTCATTGATCCTTCATCCCCTTATGAAACGAGCTTCTCTTCATTATTCTGGCGCATTTTACGATACATGCCATACATTATACAAAGGAGAAATTGGCTGTTTCTTTCGTCTTGCCTCCAAAGGGCTCGTAACCAATTAGCCTTGAATCCGTTGTGTGGTTCACATGTGACAGACGCTGGAGCACTTACGTGGCTATGCAACCAAATTGGCAACTACAAGGAGCTTCAGATATTTCTAGAAAGCCTTCCAGAACTCTTAAACTCTTCGGATGGCTATCGTACATTCAGCCTAGCAATATACAATGAGAAGAATCGTACTACTGTTTGGGCTTTAGTGCGTAAACTCATATTCCTTACAAACCACCATTCGAATTCTACGCTAGGCCAACGAGCGGTTGCCTGCATAACGGCCCTTTCTCCTGTCCTCGTTGCCGTGCGCCCTAAGCTGTTGCGACAGTTGTTGAAACCTGGTCCCTGCCTGCGTACCGCCTCCATTTCAGACAATGAAACTCTGCCCATGATCTGTTTTCGCGTTCTGAATATACCTTTTTTCCGGTACTGTATGGTTGAACCTATATCTCTTCCGTTCGGCCTTGCACGAGAAGCCTACACATCGTCAATTGACATCATCAACAACACGAGGCAAGTACTAGAGGATGTTGTGGCATACCACAAGGGGAATTTTCAAACTTTGGAAGACATTGAGGATTTGGTGAAGATTTATTGTGCAACAATGAAATTCAAATCTCTAGAGCTGTGCAGGTGGTCTGAAAGATTCAAAGGCGTAATTACAAACCAAGGCATCAAGCGCGAACAAACCCCCTCGACTTTCCGATGGTTTCATGAACTACACTTGGCTGGGGGGTTGGAATTTTCTTGCGATTGCCCAACTATAGTTCCTGGGGTAGATTGGGATAAAGTCATCCATGGTCCACGTCTCTTGGCTTTTATGCGTGCCACTGGAGCCCTTGAACCACTCCCGCATATTCCAGAGAGTTCGTTAACTTCTTCTCGTCAGCCGTGGTCAGAACCGGACATAACCTCAAATGGGAACCTTCAAATTCATTTCTTGCGCGAAATTCATCCTCTATTGACATTACTTGATCTCGTCGGAGCAAAACACCAAACTCTGGTGACAAGGGAACCTTGCACGTACGACGGGGTTTTACAGTTGGTGTTGAGGGCATTCGGTCCCTTTCAAGACACGGAACGGTTCATTCGCGACGATCGGTCTAAGGGATCTAAAGTGGTTTCATTGTTAGAGCTCGTCATGCACCTAAGGCAACAACCAGATCTCATAGTTGGAGACTCGGAATCATGGGGCACATCCATTTTCCACCGGACCGTTTGTGGACTGGAGATTATCGAAGGCGACGACTTACATAACTTATCACCAGCCTGCTCCGAACACCTTTTTGCGGGTGTGCTTTACGCCCTACTTGCACTAGAACGTGAAGCTATGTCGCACAGCAAGTCATTCGTGCTCCCAAAATCTGAAATGGAATACTTGATCTCGTTCATCCAATATTTCCAAGACAGCGATGCCCTCCAAGTAGCCAAACAACTCTTTCAGACAACTTTTACGACGTCAGAGGTATCGGCGATTCAACACAACCACCCGGTGAGCCATGAACCACTCGATCTTCAGCAGACTCGTGGACGATGGAAAGCGCTTCATTGTCAGATTGTCGAGGAACGATTAGCGGTTCTGTTAAGGACGGAGTGATACCATGAAGTTAAATATTTGGATACTCCCCATTGGGGTACATCTTCCTCCGTCTGCGAAATATCTGGAAATCTAGACCTATACCATTACTATTACACAAATACTACACAACCAAGTTAACCACATTAATCTATACACCACCCCTTCCTCATCACATAATGCAACCTCAACCCTTCCGCCTCCCAGATGCCCTCCCATCCCCATCCCAAAACCCTACCACGCCAACCTTATCCCCCTGAGCCCCGCCCAACCCACCACGACCCTTCAAAATCCTCACCTCCCCCAAACTCTCCAACACCGCCGCCGCCCTCCTCGCACGCTCCTCCCTCTCCACCGCCCACCTCTGTCTACGTACCGCACCCTCCAGCCTTCGCTGGCGTTCAGTGCAAATTACACCTAGGACAGCGTTCGCACGCTCCAAGCAGGCAGGCACGTACTCAGGAATGGCAAGCGCACCGACCTGGGCCTGTACGAGGCGCAGCGCAAGGCAGTAGAACACGGGCAAACGGCGTGTCGTCCGCTCCTTATCGACGGTTTGCCAAAGAGTGACATAGCGTGCAAATACTGGCATACGCCCAGGTGGATCTGCGTGTATCCATGCCGAGATGGCCACGAGCGTCGGGAGGTCACAGATGGCGTCATTGTCGTCCCTGAGGTGTGTGAGGAGCTTGAGCCCCGGGATGGCAGCGTGGAGAGCTGGGAGATATCCCGTGCCTGCGATGATTGTGGTACATATGATGAGGTTTGGTTCTATGTCATCGATGGAAGAGGCGAGGAGGCGTTTACAAGCAACGCAGATGAGGGTTCTGTAGGTATGCAAGTAAGGGTTGAGTTCTGCGGTGGTGCGTGGGCCCATGGAGACGACTGCAGCATGGTAGGCGCGGGAGAGCTTTCTGCGGCGGACGCGTTCGTCGTGGTCGGTGGGAGAGGTATGCCAGTGGTTGAATTTGTGTTCGCGTGCGACTTGGAGGGCATGGCGTTTAGCAAGAGCTGCTGCGGTTGCTGCGGTGATGGCAGCGTTTTTTTCTTTGAGGGTATCGATTTGTACTTTGAGGGCTGTGGCTTCTGCTTTCATAGCTGCGTTTTCCGCTTTGATCGCTGCTATATGCGCTTGGTGGGTCTCGGCCGCGTCCACAAATATATCGTATCCTACAAGGGCGAGTTTGAAAAAGAGGGCGTAGAGGAGGGCGGTATCGAGCCAGAACTCGAAGGAAAAGAGGGCGGGGAAGTAGGCAACGTCGTCTTCGAGGCATAAGAACCAGATATGACGAGCTAAGGGGTCGAGTAATGTTATCCAGGGCGTGAACTTATACCAAGTAATCACATCATTGATGAGAGCAAAGCTGAATTGCAAAATGATGAACACAGAGATGAGGACAAGGATCTCGATGGACCGCGTAAAAACCGTCATGAGCTGTTTGAAAACCGCCTTGAACTGCTTGAAAACCGCCTTGAGCATTCTTATATCGGACACGACATCTTCAATAGCCAGTTCCAACAGTAGACAGAGGAGCCCGGAGACGTTGGGTATCTTGACGAGCCTGAGACGTAGGAGAGCAACAAGCCAACCGATAACCACGGCAAGACCAAAGAGCATAACAGCGGCCACTTCGGCGGGTATTGGGACTGCAGGTGTAGGTGGTGTGGGTATTGTGGGGGCGAGGCTGAGGGTAAGGTAATCGCCAAGGCGGTGTTTGCGGACGAATACAAGAATGAGTACGGCCCGCAGTATTTCTTGCAGAGCTAGATGAAGGCGATAAGGGACGGTGGAGGCGGTGAGAGCGGTGGCCGTGACACTATAGAGAGGTTCATAACAAAGAATACAAGTGCCAGTTACTAAACACGCGGTAAGCCACATCTCCGATCCCAAAAAAATGGGTCGTATATTTCCTCTTCACCCTCTGAAACCTCTTCCTCTTTCTTCCTCTGAAGTTTCTCAGGCTCGTTCCCTTTCGAACGT